>VCRD01006280.1:0-18338 GCA_006783055.1 Trinorchestia longiramus
CCTTTAATACACAGGCATACAACAGGATGGCATCCCAGAGTTTTTCTCCTGTAAGCCAGGGTCGTCTAAAGTAATTCCTCTGGGACTACCCTGAGTCATTCAATGCAAATGACCATAAAACATTAAAAAACAGTTGAAGCTCTATAGTGGAACTGTCTTTCCTACCCAAAACCTTGTGCATCCCAATTTCTCAATGTATTGCCTACCGAAATAAGGCTTTAAACAAACAAAAGCGCATCTGTGCCCCTATCAAAGTTAAATTTCTTACAGACTGCTGTCCTTTGAATGGAGAATTTTTTTGGAACGATGACTTGTTATTTTTTAGGAAGCTTTTTCTGGAATGAAATAATATGAAATGTGAGAATACATGTCACTTCATATGAATGTAGCATAAATGCCCTTGTTTTATAAAAATATGGTTATGAAATATTTTTATGAATTATAGTTTTCGTATCACTATCTGCAGATCATACAAAAATGTCAAAGAAGGCAATAATTAATCAGAAATAAATTTGAATATCCCCTTGGAAGCCTTCAAAATATCTTGCATGTCTACCAGCAGTCTGCATACTTCACTTAGTATAGATTTCCACTTACTTTTTCCTCCGTAGTATTCTTTCTTTACTCTTACTCCTAAAAATATCAAATGCATTCTTTCCAAGACACGAAAGAAAGTTATTAAAATAACCAGCATTAGAAATCTAAAATCATGCTTCAGAAGGCTCTAAAATCTCACTTCTGCAGGTACAAGTACGTACTAAAATTACACTTTGGAAGACACTAAAGTGGCTGTCCACTTTTTATGGGGTTTAATTCGCTGAATAATTCAATGCTTCATAATTCTTTCCCGATTCTCACGACTCAAGGCGAGCAACCATGCACTTTCTCGTCCGCTATTTGTCGCAGCGCAAAGTGAGGTGTGCTGTAGTACAAGGGAAGTTGTGTCGTGGTACCAAAGTTAGATGTATCGCAGTGCAAAGTGAGGTGTGTTGTGGTGCAAGGTGAGGTGCAAGTACGTAAAGGGAGTCGTGGTGCAAAGTTAGGTGTGTTGTGGTGTAAGGTGAGGTGCAAGTACGTAAGGGGAGTCGTGGTGCAAGGTGACGTGAATCAGGACAAAGCGGGATGAACCGTGGTGCGGACTACGGTGTATTGCGGAGTACATTGTGGCACAATGTAAGGTGTGTCAGTGTGCAGGTGTGCAGTTCGCGACGGGCCGTGCGGTGTACTACCCTGCAGGCCAGGGTGTGGCGGTGTGCAGATTGGGTTGCACTACAGGGTGTGCTTCACTGCAGGGCGGGATGTGTCAGACCGTAAACTGGGGTGTGCTGAGAAATGGGTGTCAGGCCATCTCTGATGAGATGCATGGAAGCTGTCAGCTACTGGGCTCAGAGGTGTGAAGTACGTATCTCTAGGGCAAGCTTTCCCTGTCCAGACGGCAACTCTTGGCCTGCACCTCGCTTCATGTTTGTCTCTCTTATTAACTTGCCCTGCTAATTTTAGTGAAGCGTTCCCGAGCAGATAGACTCGTTCCAAGTTCCAAAACGTATGAATCTCTCGGGAGTCAAAAGTCCTCACGTATAGTCAGATGTTGAAGTTAAAATGAAACTTAATTCCATAGGAGAGTTAAGTTCTTGTTCGTCGAAGAAATTGTTAAATTAAAGTTTGAGTATTAGGGTGATCATTTCTCGCATCATTTATACGTGAGTTCGTCACGTTTAATTGTTTGCTTTTTCCAGTCACTGAAACACTGAAAAATACAGGTCATAAAATTTTGAAGTTATGAGACTGATGAATTTCTAATAGAACAGGTTTAGATCTTAAAACTAGTCAAAATATTTACTAGACCGATCTGTAAAGCAGTTGGATTAGTGTTATATTTATGGAGGTCTTTGAAAAACAGTCAGTAACATTTATATTAACATTTACTTACACATATTTCTACTGCTCAATACT
Source organism: Trinorchestia longiramus (assembly GCA_006783055.1). Lineage (NCBI taxonomy): Eukaryota > Metazoa > Arthropoda > Malacostraca > Amphipoda > Talitridae > Trinorchestia > Trinorchestia longiramus. The sequence continues at coordinate 1,954 of VCRD01006280.1, forward strand.
TTCTAGCTAGGCATCAACTTGAAGCATAAGTGATAATGCAAAATTATAATGAACAATTTGACGTTACCTAAATAAGCAATGAAGGAAGTTTGATGATATTTTGAGACAAAATAAAATATAATTTTCTTTCAGACCTAACAGAGTTTTCTTGGAGTCTCAACTGAGGACAAGAAGAGGGAGATGGAGCAAAAATCCAAACATAATTTTCATTTATTGTGTATTTAGTTAAAGTCATGTGTGGTCCTTTAGAGCTTTGGTGTAACGCATTGAATTTTTATGCTTAATTTGAAACTAAAAATTGATTTTTAAAATTAATTTAGAATTTACAATTGATTAATTAGATGTACACTTCTCTGTAACATACGTTGGAAATGCAAGCAGCGAGTAAGAGTCCAAAATACATAGGTAAACATTTATGATACTAATTAGATGGCCTAAAATACAAAATTCCTGAGTCACTCTAGAATAAGAACAACACTTCCCAGGCAGCTGGAAACATAATTTCGAATACAATAACCACCAGCTTGGTCGACTGGTGAGCGAACCCGCTTGCGATGAGGGAAGACCCTGGTTCGAAACCTGCAATCGCCGTGGTCTGTTTGTGCTTGACCATTGGTGGCTAGAATTACGGTATGGGACTGGGTGCCGCCCCAAGAATGGGCCAAAGGCTGGTTCCTATCGCCTAATTCTATTCTATTCTAAAAACAGTTTTCGAATAATTTTATAGAGTCCAAACTTATAAATAATATTCTTATTTTGCGTCAAAGAGGCAGGCATCGATTTAGACTAGTTTTTTTAAATCTACATGGATGTCAGAGACGGGAAAACGTACTAACAGACACAACACTTGAATAACCAGTGAATGAATTTATTGGTTTATTTCTCTGATGTACTTCGCTGTTGGACTTCAATTGCCTTATAATCATCTGAGAAAGGAGGCTTTTCTCCAAGCACAGTAGCTATAAATACTGTCCATCAAGCACAGTTGCGGTCACTGTCCACCAAGCACAGTTGCGGTCACTGTCCATCAAGCACAGAAGTGGAAGCTCATAACTACAACTGTCAATGAGAGTAAGTGAGAGCGTTACATTAATCGTAATTTAACAATCAGTCCTGCCATGTTTTCTTAACTTGTGGAGATCTGGTCTGACGCAGCGCCATTGCGCCTCTTATAGCTCTAAAACATCACTCAGCACAAAGACCAAAACATTTATAAAGTCCAATAGCCGCTTTTTGGATTTATTGCCAAGTTTACAGCAGGGAAAGTCATAAAAAAACCCTGCAAACTGTCGATATAAAGCAAGAGCTTCTAAATTAAAAAGAGAGTGCGACAAAAGAGAGTAAAGTATAAAAATGATGCTGTAGAGTTTTCCCATAATCGTCATGTGATTACCAGTTCCTATTGCTTCGATCAACTGTTTGTTTACTCTTTATTCAGAGCAGGTGCTTGTTGCTAAGTCATCACGTAATATAACGATCATAAACAATAGCTTCAATGCATTGAAAAATTAATTTAAGTTATCCATCAGTCACTTTAATTGCTGGACAAGAAAAGCTACGGGAGGTAGAGCTGTTTGTGACTGAGATGCCGCCCAGTCAGTGCTGTCGAATCGAGGCAACAGCTCACAAACAGCCCTAAACGTTGGGTCGTTAATCCAAGAACGCTCCTCAACAATTTATCACCTCTTCGTTTGGGCTTTGCGTCTTGTTGGCGAAATGGTCTCTATTTGAACTGATAATAGAGAGAATTAGAGTTGAAAGTGTTAGAGGATCCCTCTTCCACGCAAGCTAACTTCGTCAAATTCTCATTTCTCCATGAAATGACTCACGTCATCTCATTATCGTATTCCCGTTAGCCCAACTGAACTTTTGTGATTAAAATTAGACTGTAAACTGGGCCAGACTTGGAAGTGATTTCAATATGGAAGGTGACTGATTGAAACGTACACGGTAATAAATGTATTATAATCTGAATATCTGCTCATAAGAAAGTAATGCAAACCGTTGTGCTCAGGAGAAATGTTTTCCAAATTTCGTCCGCAGTCACATTTTGCTGGAGCCCAAGTCTGTATGATGTAGCGAGGGCTAGATGGTGGGAGGGCAGGCGAGTGTGAGGCTTGGCAAGGATGATGGTAGGCAGTCGCGAAGCCAGGGAAGCATAAAAACAGGCAAGTGCAAAAGGAGACAAGAGTAACTGTAGGCAAGTGTAAGGATTGGCAAGGATGATGGTAGGCAGTCGCGAAGTGTGAGGGTAGACAAGCACGGGGGGAAGCAGAGTTGTGAGTGGGCTAGGGAATCTAGTAGGAATTTAGACGTGAATTCGTGGAAAAAAAACAAGGAATTGAATGAAGACCAATTACTCTCTTGTAGCTCACAAATGTTGACAGACAATATGAGTAATTGCATAAATACTATATATTAAATGCGCTTACCAACAGCTAAGAGCTAAATTTCATGGAAAGTCATTTAGGATATAAGTTTTTCGTCACAACTTTTGACTCAACGCTCTAGCACCTCGTAAGTAATTGGCTCTCAGTTCTGACGGATACAACTGGGCCCAAACTCACGATGATTTGTCTTCTTTTCGAATTTTCACGATGTACAACGGGAACAGAGTGTTTTAACTTGATCTAAGCGCGTCAGAATTTATTATAACTGTTAAAATAAATGAAACTAAGCTCTGTGCATAAAATGTGACTCGCTGTCAACCAATAAACATAAAAGTAGTACGCTATGATGGATTACTGCATACAATATCCGGTTGAATTAAGGCTGAAGTGAAAGCATTACGCAGCACATTTAAAGCTACTGCTGCTGCTCAACGCCAACAGATCTTGCGCTATTATCTACCTAATGTTCAGGTTCTGCAATTAAAGCATCGAGTAAAATTAGAGCGTTGGGCTTCAGGAAGGATATCATGTTGAGACTGACTGCTGGGTGGCTGCCCGTTGAGGAAGTGAGGAAAGGGGTTGGGAGAAGGGGAGAGGGAATTGGAAATTGTAAAGCCTTTTGGAAGCAGTGGAGGAAAAAGTTGAAGGGAGTTAGGAAATGGAATTGGTAAATGAAGTTGAGGAAGTAGGTTAAGGAATATTAGGAAAGATTGAGAATGAAGAAGAAAGGAAATGATTAAGGTGGGCTTTTAGAGAAGAGAATAAAGAAAGGGCTATTAAAATTGTTGGAGGAGCCTTGAAAGGCCGTTAGGGAACACTTTTTAAAAGGGGGTCGTGGAAGATGGTATGTAAATTTGTTTCGGAATGGGGCTTGGGGGAGAAGTTTGTAGAGATGGGTTGGGAAGAGTGTTTTGGAAGGTGTGCGAGAAAAGGATAGAAAAAGGATTTGGGAAAGAGTTGAGATAGTATTAGGAAAGTTTGGGAAGAGTTTGGGGAAGACGCTTGGGAAAAACGTTAAGGCAGGGGCTTAGGTAGGAATTTCGGGAAAGAGGTTAGAGGTGGGGTAGAGGCAAGGTTAAGGAAGGGAAGGGGGTTACAGGCGAAGAAACCCAGAAGCGTTCCATTATTCATTTAATTATACATTTGCACGAGGCCACCACTACGATTGGTGAGAGGGACAATCACTGAGTCTAACCTAAATTCAGTCTAACCTTCATAACATTAACGTCAACGTCATGCTGCTGACAAATTGTGAGCTCGAAGTCAAAAGGCAAGGATGGTTTCATTTAAAACATTTTTTTGCCTTTAGAATTGTGGCCATTTATTTCCCTTCCTTTAATGTTCAGGAGATGTGCAGTGACAGTTTTAGTCTCTTTATCACAATGAAAATATTTGTCGCTTCCTTATTTTTCTTGCACAATTCAATTATTTGTTTAAAGAGAGAACTTCGGCATTTAAATAATAATTATGCTTATGTGTATGTTTTCCACCGAAAATACCGCCCAACTTTCATGAATTTTGCTATTTTGCTTCAGGAGGAAGCAAAATAGTGAGCAAGACCTGGTGACAACTGACCTTGTATTCTTCGTAAGTTTTGTTATTATATTAGCGTTCCGTGCAGGAATCGCTGGATGTGTCAACGCATTTGCATTCATCATAATAAACTTATGGTCAATCAGTTATTATGGTTTTATTAGTGTCAACATATTAAGGGGCTCCCTCGAAAATGTTTGCAGTTTACTAGTTATTTTTCCCGATTGGTTTTCATTTTTTGAATTAGTATATTTTCTACCGAAAAATATATTTATCTTGGAAGTAATTGGCGGAACTGACGACATGTTCACTAGGATGTTGAGGTTAAGGTTACAGAGGTTGGCTAAATTTTATGGTTAACCCTTTAGCAACCAAGTGGACTATTCGGTCGCCTTTCACGGTCTTCGGGAGAATTGTTCTAATAATTAAACAGTGAGCAATATGAGGTTGCTACTAGGTTTGAACGCTTCGGCACGTTACAGCGTCGTTCTTTTGGCTGCCTGGCTCTCAGCGTGCTTCATTGCATCAGTGTACAGACGGTCTTTGTGAGCTTAAATGTAGAAACTAGAAAAACAAATTGGTCGCTAAAGGGTTAAGGATGCTTTATTACTTGTCTTTAGTGAGCATAAGTGGATGTTTCACACAGGCAAAATAGAACTTATTGACTTGTGTAATTTTTCTTGTGTAATTTTTTCTTCAGCACCTCTACAACAGGCACACGACCGTGCCGTACATCATATGTTTGATGGTAGAAAAGTTTAGTTTCTTCTTACTTTTCTTTAAGAAAAGTAGGCATTACATTTAATTTGTTTCCACTCAACTTTTCGGGACTAACATTCCCGTGTGAGTTGTTGAGCACAATTCCGCTCTTTATTAAAGCTCGGATTATTAACGCCTAAGATCTCGAGAGCACGAAAAAAGAATCTGCAGGCTTTGGAGTACGCTGCAGTCGAGGCCTTAGTGTCAATTAGCAGAGCTGGTGGGACGCAGCTGGTCGTAATTAGGAGCCAGAGAGCCATTATGAGGACACCAAGTCTTACTGTGTCACACCGCTCCCTTCAGCTCCTCTTCTCTTTGTGTTCTTTTGACAATCTCTCACCTGTGGGAACACTCAACAATCTCTCACCTGTGGGAGTATTCCACAGTCTTCCAGTTGTGGGAACATTCGATAATCTCTCACCTGTGGGAGCATTTGACAATCCCTCACCTGTGGAAAAATTCGACAATCTCTCACCTCTGGGAAAATTCGACAATCTTTCACATGTGGGAATGATGAACAATCTTTCACCTAGGGAAAAATTCGACAATTCTCACCTATGAAAGCATTCTATTATCTCTCACCCGCAGGAATATTCGATTTCGAATCTTTGACCTGTGGAAATGAGAATTGTGCTTGTCTCCGATGATTATTTTAGATGTTCCTTATCACCTAAACGTCCAGATTGAAATGTTGGTGCCAGCGTTAAAAAAAACTTGGAAATATTTCATCAGTGTAAACTCAGAGCGTGTTTGTTTTTTGTAACGAAACTCTACCTTAGCAAGGAAATTTATTTATTTTGGTAAGTCAGAAAATCCTGCCATAGTAGCAAACAAATGCTGCATTTTCAATATCGAAGCGTCTCGTCTTGTCCTGACATGGTGCCTGTGCGTGACTTAGAGGCTTCTCATCCGGTCCTGACATGGTGCCTGTGCGTGACTTAGAGGCCTCTCGTCCGGTCCTGACATGGTGCCTGTGCGTGACTTAGAGGCCTCTCGTCCGGTCCTGACATGGTGCCTGTGCAAGATTTAGTTAACTGAAAGACACCAGCTAACGTCTCACAGTTCGAGAAATGTATGATGTTATCCGCTATAGAAAATCTGGTTTATGAATGCCAGAATCTAGATTTAATTTTAAGAGTACAGTGTAGTCATAACTGTGTTATAATTATAGATCTGATCTTCATACATAACTCCAATAGTTGTCTCTAGGCAATAGTATTTCGTTGGTGACCTTGGAAACGTTAGAACAAAAGGATAGATGTAAGAAATAATTCTAATGTCCAATGTTTCGGAATATGAAAATCCTATCATCAGACTCAAACGGGAGAAAAATCAATATTAAAATACATTGATATATTTTAATATTGATTTTTCTCCCGCCTAATATAAGAAACACACGTTTAAAATAATAACTTGAAACATAATTTGATATTCATTGATGCATTGATACAACAACCCATTGCATGTACACACCTTGTCACACATACAGACACGCATAATTACGACCGTAGGTAGGAGCAATACATAATTTTATAACAGGCCTTTAATTAAGTTATGCTTATAGGTAAATATTACAAGAGACTTTATATCTACATATAATAGGAAGTGTAGCTCATTGTTTGCTTCACACGAAGCTGAAAAATTTGAATTTTCGAATGAATGGTAAAAGTTTTCGCAATTATTCATAATTTTTGACTGAGATGAGGAAGAAGCCCTAAATGCAGTCATTCTTTTGAGATACTTGAGAGTGTTGGTTGTGCCTGATACTTGAGAGTGTTGGTTGTGCCTGATACTTGAGAGTGTTGGTTGTGCCTGATACTTGAGAGTGTTGGTTGTGCCTGATACTTGAGAGTGTTGGTTGTGCCTGATACTTGAGAGTGTTGGTTGTGCCTGATACATGAGAGTGTTGGTTGTGCCTGATATTTGAGTGTTGGTTGTGCCTGATACTTGAGAGTGTTGGTTGTGTATGACCAACTGGCAGCACATGGTTCTGTAAATGCAAAAATACATGCAGTATATACTCTCATAAAAATAGACTTTTTGCATGCCTGATATTCTTTCAATCTTTTCTTTCGGTTATAAACTGGAGTTATCTAGGAAATGTTTGTACAAGGCATTTGGACATCGACTGATATGGAAATCAGTCGCATCAGAAAAAATATTTCTATTTACTGTATATATCTGTTTTCAAATAGCCCGTCAATGAGCCCATTTATAACTTTACAAAAGTTGCTCTCAGAACGACAGCTTATTTATAGTGTTCTTACTGTGTTTCTTCATGTGACTATCCATTAAGAATTTAAAATAGTTGTCTTGAGTTAAAATTTTATGAATACATTAAATTACAGACGGAAAGTTTCTAGGGCACTGGAGATGTTGTACGCTCCATCCAATAAAGAAGTTATGCACGCTCTGATCAAAACATTATATGTACATATATTCTACACTATTTTTATACAGCATTTGTACATCATGTTTAGTGTTCTCAATGAAGTATAGACTCAATTTCCCATAGAAATGACAAAATACTTCCGATATTCCGTCTCATGGAAAAACAGGAGTGCTTTGATAAATAGGCTTCTTCTTACCAAACATTTCAAACTGTTCCTTGCTGATCTCTCCGATGCGTGAAGCAGTTCAAGTGCCATTGCAGTGCAGGCTTTTATCGAATCTTCAAGGAGTTAGAGATCAGGCTCTTTGGTAAATCACAGCTTCTATTGGCTCATTGAACGCAATAGAGAAGCTGAAAGCCACGAAGCAATGAATTTGAAAGCTCTGGAAGCCTGCAACGCTTACGACAGCAACCCAATGGAGTCTCGAAATAGGTATAGGTTGTGATTGAGAGGCCTCAGGAAACTTTAACCCCAAAGGCTGTTGCTACAACCGGGATGTTTTATAGTTCGTAATCGAGAAGCCTCTGGAAACCTTAGATCCAAGTCCTGGTGAAGCTGTCACGGCAGCCGGGATGCGTCCCAAAAAAGTAGCCCGTGTTAGGCGCCAATGGCCGGACTTGATTTTATAACAGAAACTAGAGTACCCACACGTGAAAATTCACGTGTTTTTCACTGAATTTACTCGTTTGATTTGCCAGTGGACGCAAGCTTTGTGAAGGAGTTTTCACACTGAAGGATGTGCCTTTAGTATCCACAATACAATGCTTACAATACATGTATACCCTACCGAATTTCCTCCTATCTAAATCCTTAAGAGCGTGACAGAGACGGACCAAGCAAGCAACAAACTGTGTATTATTATATTGTGGAATATTAAGTGTTGTACTTTTTGCAGTCAGTCTTTACAAAATATTCGATGGAATGATAATCAAAGATAATATATAGTTACAGGATAACTAAATCAGCAAATATGTCATGCATTCGTTGAAAATAAAGAAAATTTATTAATGCAGGACAACCATAATGCCTTTGAAGATAATCAGCATATCTGTAGATGATTATTAAAAGAAACAAATACTTGCTACATATTGTAAATTGAAGTGGCTTCAGTAGTAGAAAAAAGACCGTAGTAGTTTTATGAAGCTTTAATTTTTGCGTGCACCAAATGGAGGTCGTGCTGGAATTGGCTGCAGCTTGCGTTACACGTAAATTCTTATGTGACAAAACTTGACATACAAGGAAGAAATTTTAAAGGATGTCTTTTTAATAGAAGTTTAACGTCAATTAATGGACGTGCATGAGCAGTTTCAAACCAGGAAGAAAAATGTCATTGGAGTTCAGAAAGTCGCTTGCGCCTGAAAAGAAGTCCTCGGTTGTGACGCTTCGTGTCAAATGTTCACGTTTACATGAGAATCAGCTAACTGGCATGACGATTTCTTCTCATGATCTTAACCTGAAACGTTTCCGTTGAAATTGAGAACTATAATGATCTATTTACATCTATAATCGACAATGTATCTCGATCTCTCTCCCTCTCTCTGTATCTGTATGTGTCCGTCCCATTACTTCCTATCTATTACTGAAGAAAAATTATTGAACTGAAATCAGAACGGGTATGCATGTATTATATTCATTGTATTGTGGATACCAAAGGCACCGGATCACTATAAAATCCTTAAGTTTTTCCGTTATTAGCTTTCTTCTCTTGCACGCCCATGTTAGCTGTGGATAAGGTACAGAATGGAAATTCTATACATATTCATAAAAAATATTCAGATTCTGATAGTACCACGAGTAAAACTGAAAATCATATTTCATTTCAGAGATTCTTAATTTTATCATTTTATACTGAGGAATTTCAACGGGTACTAACTAGACCATGTTATCGGTAGATAAGACACAAAGTGAAAGATATATATATATATATATATTAATAACAAATATTAATTCAAAGCACACTAATTCGGCGTCCAATCTTTCTTACATTAGTCTTTATAATTTAATTAAAATCAGTAAAATTTAATCTGTGGAACTTTCACGGGAACTTTCTAGTCACCTATATATGAAGAAATTAAAAATTAATCTCTAAATCTCATTAATAAAAACTTTCCCTGATTGTTCCATTAATTTCTGCCCTTTAGTACGAGTGGATCAAGAACGTTATTTGCGGGTTGAAATGTTACGTGTTAATAATTGTACAGAATTGAATAAAAAACTAACAGTAGTTTTAATATCTCTATGCTCACTCATGTCTGTATCTCTGTTTGTTTACATACTCTTGCACAAATCAAGAAATGTCGGAGCTCTTAGGCTGAGCTAAAGCGAGATCATCGATGAACATTTGCTGGATGTCCAGACGGACGCAGTAGAGCCTGTTCTCAAATATCTGAGCTTAGAGTGCACAGCGTCTGCCCACATCAATAAATATAGTATTCTCTTTAGCATATCCTTGAATAATTTTCATTTTCTATGCTGTCAGATCAATGTTGGCAAGATATTTAAAAATTTAAAGTAAATTCAATTATTGCCGGACTCGCACATGTATGAGTTTTTAAGCAGAGATGGATCGGAAAAGAAAGTAGTTTAATTTTTAATTTTGAACCTGCGAAAACTACAGGAACCCCTCAGACCCTGCTCATTATTTTCTTAGATACATATGTACTATTGACACTTTCTTTGCTAGAGATTCAAATGTCTAGTTTCTGAAAAACCCATTATTAAAATTGATCACCGACACTTTTTGATATTCATATTTGAGTGTAAACAACATAATTTACAGAGTTTTGATCAATTTTTTAATTTGTTTCAAGACAGAACCTCATAACGTATTCTGCAGCAAATTTAGTGCAATATTTCGTCAATTTTGTTCTGATGGAAAACCTCTTTACTCGTGTACTACTTTTTCAAAGCCATCCATCATCGCTCTTACGATATTCCAGGATCCTCAACTTTTGAATTAACTTACTATATTGTACTTTAAATGTCGTTTGTATACTTGAAACGCTACTCTTTTAATCCGTCGTTTGAGATCTTGATGAACTTTAAGGAAAGTTTGGATAGAAACTCAGCAGTCGTTGGCTCATGTAGCCGGACGGATTAGAAACTTTCATGCTTCAAGTTAGTTTATTAGATCTCTGTCTCTCATAAGTCGCATAGCTTCAGAAAACTGAATGTTTTCCTTCTCCGTAAGGCACTTTTGGTGTCAATTTGACTCTGTGTAAGCATCAGACGACCTTAAGGAAACATGCCTCTAATTTTAAGAGTCTTTACACTTTTGGTGTGGCTCCAAAGATAAACGTCGTGACGAGGTGCTACTTCACAGACAAGAATACGTGTAATTAGAGCCTAATTGCTGTTCGTGATCGCATATGCTCAGTAAAAGCATGGATACTTTATTTATAGAACACTAGGATAGGGGTAGGAATGAGGGGAATGGTACCGGGTGGCTGAAAAGAAAATGAACACACCTTTAATTGAAAATCTTGATTGTTTGGCAACTCCTATCCTGCCTTGTCGCATATCATCCGAAAGCCTGTTAATTTGACCTTAAAAATAAAGTTTTGTTATTGTTGTGTACTATAAAATGCTTCCCAGCAAGATATACGAGTGGAGGTGTCTGCACATCTTCGTGCGGGAATCAATGTGAGTGAGGTCGCAAATCTGGTCAGGATGTCCCGTACAACCGTCTACGCGACCAGACGTGCTGGCAGTAGTCAAAAGAGTGTTGTGGATCGAAACAGCTCGTGAGAAGCCATTCAAAGCAGTTTCTTGACATCCATGCGTCAACACGCCAGGAGGCTCGTGGTTGGAGCGGCCACAGTTGAACGAGCGGTCGCAAAGCTGGGCGGCAAGTCTCTTCTCATTGTTGAGAGGCCGCTGCTCACGCCAGTCATCCGCGCCGAGCGTCTTGAATGTTGCCAGAAACTCATGAATGATCTCTAATTTGCTCCACCTTGTTGTGTGATCATCTTCTCAGATGAAAAGACTTAGACAGTCGACCCGGTATGAAACATTGAAGTCCGCACATTGAGGCCAAGGCCTGCCGTATTTGCCACCCAAACATCACTGCCCTTAACCTGTTAACGGTCATCGCTCACTCGACAATAATAAGACTTTTGTCATATTACAAGTGTTATATGACAGTAATAACAACGCTAATTGAACTAATAAACATTATAACATCATATGATGTTAACGCTGCTGTGATACTGTCGCGCATCTACATCATATGGTGTAAGTTGCCAGTAGAATGTAACTCGTACAAACATCATATGATGTAAATGACGCTTATGTTAAAGCATCCGTTGACCGTGAGTGGATGACCATGAACACAAATTACGTAGTCAAGACCTGCAACACCTTCAGGCGCCGTCTCACAACCATCATCGTTGTGGTTGGCGGTTTTATTGAATGAAATTAAAGATTAAACCAGTATTTTTACTGCCTGACAATTTTGCTCGCTTTGATCAAGAAGTTTATGAGGTACTTAATGCAGAATTTAGATTTAGGGTTTGTTCAATGTTTAATGCTCACCCGGTATCTTCCATGTTTTTTCTTTCTCTCCGGCCTTTCTTGTCTTCATCTGATAATGTTAGCATTTCTCATCACTTATTATGGAAAACCTGATAGTTTTTCCAGTGCTCATTCCTCTCCTTATATCTAAGCTTTAATTGTGTCATCCCTAATCTTAATTTGCAATTGAGCCTAGAAAATAATTCTGGTTGAAATAACAACATTTTTGCGAGAAATGTCTCCCTCAAGAGATTTTTGTGAATTTTCTCACAAACATCTGATGACTCTGTTCCTCTGTGGCTAAAACGTCAATTAGTTTTAGTACGTTAACACAATGAGACGGTTAGCAGAACAATCAGTCAACAGAGTCTCAGAGGTCTGATAACGTAGTCAGTCAATTTTGACCGGCTCAACGGAGTAAACTAACAGAGTCAATTTACTGAAAAAAAAACAATCGGTCAAGTGAGAGGGTCAGAGAGAAAAGTCAGTTAAAAGAGCGAGTCAGAAATACCGTTTTAAATTCCATTGATTCTCTTGTTTCTACGTCTGACTTCATAGATTGGATATAACCGACTCAAGCTATTCCGATTAACATTTTTCAGACTTTCCTACTCCAAATCTGAAAAAAATACTACAAACTCTTACGATTATTGAGAAGTTCGGCTCAAACAGAGCGAGTGCAAAACAAAATTGTGGAACAGTACATCATCACAACCGTGGTCTCTAGCCCTAAAGAGCCCAGCTTTCTTCATTAGACGATTTCTTCTTGTGCTTTCTTGATGAATGTGTTTGCGCCTCCATTTGAGGCTCTTCTGAGAACACGGCGTCCAGAAAGAATGAGGGAGATTTGCCCTTAACGACGTAATCCCTCCGGTCACTTTAATGATGGCCGATATCCCCAGTGATCCTTTCCAAAATTTTCGTCAGAGCGGTGAGAGAAAATTAAAGAAGATAAACGTTCTAAATTGTTGAATGATTATCAAAGATCAAGCCTTAATGTTCCTTTTCTTTATAAAAATTTAATGAAATCTTTGAAAATACTTTATTTCTTCGTTTTTATTTGGTGGGATAAGAAGCCTAAGCGTATTTTCTTCCGGCAATCGACTGAATCATAACTGTTATGAACAGTATGTTCTTTACATTAATGCAAAAAAGAATAGATGAAATCTATTTTTTCTTTTATCCAGCAATTTTTGGATGCACTACATGCCAATCATTTATTGAGCGGTATCCCTCTTCGGAAAGACATGATTTTATTTATAAATATATGCTAGACAGTTCCCGTAGAAATTCCACAATTTAGATTTAACTAATTTGAAATTCTTATAAAGATGAATGCATTAAAGATTTACAACGAATTATTGTGTTGTAAATGAACACTTTTTATTAACTTCATTCAAAATTTCTTTTCTGCATTTTATAATAGAAGAAAGGAGGAGATTAGAAAGGGAAAGATTTGTGGAAAGGACAGTTACCATATCGCAAGAAGACTTGAACGAAAGAAGCAGAATTGAAAGAGAAAGGTTTGTGGAAACGACAGCTTACGTGTCGTAAGAAGACTTGGACGAAAGGAGAATTGAAATTGTTGGAATGGTTGTTCATTGGCGAGCACCACTGAAGTATTATCACGGAATCCCCACCGTCATTTTTGACAGCGGGATACACTAGTCTATAAAATAAAAAATATTTTTCAGTCGAACTCGTGAATATTTTTTATCAATATATACAGAACTTCCATTCTGTATCATATCTACCGATAACATGGCCGTGTAAGAAATATCCGTCCCATCCGTCCCATTACTTCTTATCTATTACTGAAGGAAAATTATTGAACTGAAATAAGAAAGGGTATGTATGTATTATAAACATTGTATTGTGGATACCAAAGGCGCAGGATCATTATAAAATACTCAATTTTTCTGTTATCTGCTTTTATTTATTATACGGCCATGTTAGCGGCAGACATGATACAGAATGGAAATTCTGTATATATTCATGAAAGATATTCATATTCTGATAGTACTACGGGTAAACTGCAAAACAACTTTTATTTTAAATTTTAATCCCTTTTTTATTTAATCCCTTTCAAACTGAGGAATTTCCACGGGTACTATCTAGGCCATGTTATCGGTAGATAAGATACAGAATAGAAGTCTTGCATATATTCATGTAAAGCACAATAATTGGTCGTAAATCTTTAATACATTAATAGACCCACACGTGAAAATTCACTTGTTTTTTACTGATTTTATTTTGTTTGATTTGCCAGTGGACGCGGGCTTTGCGAAGGAGTTTTCACATTGAAGGATGTGCCTTTGATATCCACAATACAATACTTATAATACACGCATACCCTAACGAATTTCCTCCAATTTAAATCGTTAAGAGCGTCACACAAAGATGGACCAAACAAGCAACAAACTGTCTATCATTTATTATATGGTGAACTAGAAGACCCACACGCAAAAATTCACGTGTTTTACTGAATGTTTTCGTTTGATTTGCCAGTGGATATAGGCTTTGGGAAGGAGTTTCCATATTGAGGGATAGGCCTTTGGTATCCACAATACAATGCTTACAATACATATACATATATAACCGATTGAATTTCCTCCCATCCAAATCCTTAAGAGCGTGACAGAGATGGACCAAACAAGCGAGCAAGCAAGCAAGCCAGCAACAAACTGTGCATATTATTATGTAGTGGACTAGTTGATCCCCAGGTGAAAAGTCACGTGTTTTTTTACTGAATATTTTTGTTTGATTTGTCAGTGGACGCGGGCTTTGCAAAGGAGTTTCCATAGTAAAGGATGTACCTTTGGTATCCACAATACAATGTTTACAATCCATGTATACCCTACCGAATTTTCTCCTATCGAAATCCTTAAGAACATACCAGAGAGACGGACCAAACAAGCAAGCAAGCAAGCAACCAAGCAAGTAAGGTGGGCAAAAAAACTGAACACAACTTTAATTAAAAATCTCGATTGTTTGGAAACTCTTATATTGCCTTGCCACATATCATCTAAACACCTGTTAATTTGACCTTGAAGATAAAGTTTTGTCATTATTGTGTACTGTAAATTGGCTTCCCAGCGAGATAAACAAGTGGAGGTGTCTGCACTTCGTGTGGAAATCAAGTGAGTGAGGTGGCAAATCTTGTCGGGATGTCCCGTACAACTGCCTACGCGATCAGACGTGCTAGCAATAGTTGAGTGTTGTGGTTTGAGACAGCTTGCAAGATGTCATTCAAAGCAGTCCGTTGACATCCATGCACCAACACGCCAGGAGGCTCGTGGTTGGAGCGGCTACAGTTGGACAAGTCGTAAAGCTGGGAGCATTGACAAGTCCCTTGTCACTGTTGAGAGGCCGCTGCTCACGCCAGCCAACTGCGCCAAGCGTTTTGAACGTTGTTAGAGGCTAATGAATGATCTTAAGTCTGCTCCACCTGGTCGTGTGATTATCTTCTTAGATAAAAAGACTTGGACAGTCGACTCGGGGAGAATATTGAGGCCCACACATTGAAACCAAGGCCTGTTGCGTTCGCCACCTAAATATCACTGCCCTTAAAGCATCCGTTGACCGGGAGTGGATGACAATGAACAAGAACTACGTTGTCAGTACCTGCAAAAATTTCAAGCAGGGTCTCGAGGCCATAATTGTTGTGGATGGCGGTTATATTGAATAAAATGGAAGATCAGACCGGTATTTTTGTTGCCTGATAATTTTGCCAACTTTGATCAAGAAGTGTATGAGGTACCTAAGACAGAATTGAAATTAAGGGTTTGTTCAGTTGTTTTTCTGCCCGGTAGATACTTTATAATACTTCGAACACTGTCAGCATGTGAACGGAAAGTGTTTTAACGTCAGCTTTTAGAAGTATTTATCAAAACACGGTCAGTATCTCGTGTGTTTGACACCTTAGTGTTTTCCCTAATGCAGTGTCTCATACTCGCACATTTCCGTATGTTATTTTAACTCTTTCACCTGACTTTTCTTTGGCAACTAAGCGTGTAATTAGATATTTTTTCACATGCTTCAACGTGTTACAAAGCTGCAAAATCACACATTTTGCTTTAAATTTAAACTTTCATATGCATAGGTGTATATTTTAACAACACTTAACAATGAATATTAAACAGTACGCTAAGTTTTGTAGACGTAGTTTTAATTCTATATTACGACTCCCCCTGTTTCAAACACACTTTGTACAATATTCCTTCATCACCGTCGATCCCACTCGTGGTATCACTTGGCACTTCAGACTCACCATGTGCTCGTTTCAACTCTTTTACACTGATGATCATTCCTCTAAAATCCACAGGTTTATTTATCATCATACACTTCTCAACAATTTACTGTTCTCCTCTTCTGTACTTTCTCTCGCCAAAAGGAATGCCATACACCATCTCCACTGTTCCTCCCTCCATCCATCCATTCATCCATATATCCATCCATTCATCCATCTATCCATACATTCATCCATCTATCCATACTTTTCATCTAACTTACAGTTCTCCTCCACTCTACAATTTTGTACACAAAATATCACGAACGGAGAGTTTCATGACAGCCTTACAGTTTGATGGAACTGTATACGCTGAAGCCTCGTTATTCATCGTAATTAAAGTCATAATTTAAGATTTGAAGACCTTATATATACAAGAAAACGTCAATCACAATCACAAAAATAACGGGGCAACACTGGATATTACAGTATAAAGAAACGCTGTAAAGCGCACTACAAGTTTTGACTTAGGCAAATAATGATTGTAAAAATAACAAGGTTTGAGCGTAT
>VCRD01006281.1:8423-21503 GCA_006783055.1 Trinorchestia longiramus
CATCCCTCTCTGCTCAACAAAGGTAACCGCTGATAGACAATCATCCCTCTCTGCTCAACAAAGGTAACAGGTGATAGACAATCATCCCTCTCTGCTCAACAAAGGTAACCGCTGATAGACAATCATCCCTCTCTGCACAACAAATGTAACCGCTGATAGATTATGATCCCGTTTTGCTCAACGAAGTTAGCAACTGATAGACAATCATCCCTCTCTGCTCAATCAAGGTAACCGCTGCTTTTCTGTGTCGTTTTAACGTGCTTCGAAAAATTCCTTACCATTGAAACAAGTGATGCGAAGCGTCTTGATCAATTATTGTGTTTGTGTTGCCCGTCGTGCCATGTAAACACATATATTTATATATGTTCATAAACATATAATCCGTGCTGTAAATCTGTTAAAAAGTGTACCAGCATTTTCCTTCATATGCGTTGGGCGATATATCATTAATTGGTTTGTTATGTGCTCTAAGAACTACAAGGCGGACATAAACATGTGGGCGGTACTTCAAGACTATGCTTCATTACAAAGCCGAGTCAGAACGAAGGTACACCAGGTTCCAGGCCACAAAATTGCCAAACGGCGTATAATTATCAAGCTTACTAGTGCTTCTCTAATAGTTTCAACCATTACCGCAGTAATTTATCCACTTGAGTAGCATTTAAAACATGGCTGATTTTTATGCAGGATTGTTAAAGTTGATACGAAGTTTAAAACCTAAGTAAGAATTGTTGCAACCCCTTTGCGGGATGCAGGTAGTTACAAGAGGCAGAATACGCAAAACACGATTAAGTTAGGGGAGTGCACAAGCGAGGCATACATATTGCGGTCGGCAGCAGACGAACAACCCTTACCCTCTCTCACTTTCTGTCCTATATATCTTCGGGTTGTACGTAACGTCTTACTTCTCAGTGGGCGACTAACAGCAACTCGGCTGGTTGTGCTGCTCCAAACCTCGTGAACGAAGTTCCTCTTTCCGATACAGACCAGTGTGATGGTGCGTGGGCCTGTACATTTCGCCACCCCAGCAAGGAAGATTGCCGAGGGCAGCACTTTTTCTGACGAGCGACGATTGATGATGTGTAATATTAATATTAGTAGTATCCTGATGTACATGTAATATTACGGCCACAGTGTGATGGGCTCGCCCAGGTAATTTTCATCAATTCAAGGGGTTGCCATTTAATTCTAAGCTTGGTCAAGCATGAAAAGTATCATTTTCTACTCGATGAGTCACAAACAAAGAAGATAGGAGCACTTCATCCCCCGACTCTATCTGCTGTAAAAATGTACTGTACATGTCTTCTTATGCGATTCTCTGCATGCAAGCTATTTTTTTCAAAATTACGTACTTTTCTTTACTTTACCAGCATAGGTGAAAAATTCAGGACTGCTCAAGACACTTAGTAATCCTTAGATTATTAATAGTAGCCTTTCTCTTTCGTTGTTACACCCGATTTGTTATTGTTGACCTGACGTCAGACTTGATGACCTCAGGAAGAGATGGTGACACCTCAGAGGGCGGTGCTCCTCAGCTCGCTGAGGCTGCCAGACAGTTGTTGCCTCCACACCTGCAGGATCCCCTCGCTTCCTCAGAAGAGGTGCGTGATGCCAGGCCTTAGACCCTAAGCACGTCCAGGTCGTGGTTCGCCATTGGTGGTCTGATGTCTGACATTGTGAATGCGTTGGTAGGTGTGAATACTCGGACATTAGTCTAGCATGTAGTTGTACCTTTCAGGTGTAGTGTTTCAGATATATGTATACTCGCACGTCTAGTGCAGTCCACGATGCTGCATGAATTATTCAAGCCAAGCGCCTTTCACCTCTAGTTTTATTGATTAAAAAATATGCATTGATCACCTGAAGATGCAGCCTGCGTGGAGGAATACTAATTGTCAAGGAAACAACCGCATCTCTGTACCATTCCACTGAGCCACAATCACGCCTAATGAGATTTTGTTGTAATGTTTTTAAATATCACGTTCCCTTGACATGCTTTAGTGGTCAGAGAAGCAATTATTGCTCGTAGTGGTCGATTTATTCGGCTGTATGATCCTGCTTCAAAAAACTCCTACTTTCGGTTATATATATATCGCTTCAAAAGTGTCAAAGTTTATTCCTTCAAGTACTACAGGGACACCTCAGTCTCATCCATTTTCTTCTTACTTACTTAGTGCTCTTTGGACCTCAGATGGTCCATAGGGGAGCAATTAATCTCCGCCATTCAGCCCTTCTGAGGGCCATAGCTTCCACCTCTTCCATACTGAGACCATGGGCTCTCATGTCTCACTAGATTGTCTTAGGCCAGGTCTCTCTTGGTCTACTGACTCCTCTTTTTTCCATTAGGTGTCCAAGATAAAACCTGCTTAACTAGCCTAGACGTGCCCATCCCCAAAGCATGGTCATAATATCTACATCTGCTCAATCTCAGCCTCTCCACAACGCTCTGCTGCCCGCTCCGTCTTCTCACTTACATGCTCCTGCTATCTAATCTTCATTATTTTTCTGATGCACTCACTTTCAAACATTCTTAGCTGGTTTTCCACTTCTTTTAGCCCCTTCCATGTTTCACAACCATTTAAAATGATTGCCATAACCGTCCCGTTGAAAAGCTTCAGTTTGGTCTTCAAAGACATTCCATTGTTATTTCAAACTCTTTTCATTGTTTCAAAAACTGTTGCTTCTTAGAGCCATTTTAATATTTTCACTATCGTAGCTAGGAACTTGGATGCCTCTTTTCTAAAAATTCCATTGTTAAAACTGACCAATGAAACTTTTTGATATTTATATCTAAGTGTAAACAACACATTTGTGAAAGTTTTTGTTAAATTTGGTAAATTCGATTTAGGACTTGAAGGTTTGAAATCTATCTAGGCATGACATGCTCATCTTATCCTGAGCCGTGTCTCTGATATAGGACTGAGGGGCTTATCTTCCTGTACGTGCTACTCGTCTAACAAAACGAGTAGCTTGATTATTTAGTGAGCGTATTTTTTACAATCCTACTGGTAATAGAAGTTTTTGTTATGCGGTTTTCAATGATTATTATTACAGCTCTGCTTATGTGTTTTGCAATGCTGTTATTGATGAAGCTCGCATCCTTCTACCTTGGTGACATTGTTTTCAACAGTACAACGATAATTATGTAGCTAATCTTACTTCTAAACACATACGAGTTATCAGTCCGGACACAAGCATAATTACAAGACTAATCATGCAGTGTAGAACACCAGACACGAGCAGTCAGCATAATTGTAAGGCTGTAGTATAGAACGGACATCGTGTACCACAGGACAGCGGGAAGCTGGCGGTGTTGTCGTGCCTGCTGTGGCAACTGTCTCAGGGCAAGGAACGCATCGTGCTGGTGTCGCACTTCACCAGCACGCTGGACCTGCTACAGCGCCTCTGTCAGAGATACTCCTACTCCTTCACCCGCCTCGATGGAGCGACACCTCCTCATAAGAGACAACACATTGTCGACGCGTTCAACAACCCTCATAGCCAGACTTGTGAGTTGTCATTACTCTTAAACTTGAGTGCTGTTCTACTGCATTCGTAAGTAATTGACGCTATGGCCTGACAGTACCATGAATGTATCTGTAGGTATGTACTAGCGTGATGTATCGATGATTGAAATTGTAAACCGAGGTATTTTTTAATCGTCTAAATGTTGGTGATATTTTAGGGAATTTTATATATCTTAGTAATATTTTTCGTGAATATATTGCGAATCTTTTGAATATATTTTATGAAGTTTGTGAATCTTGATAACATTTTTCATGATTATTATAACTCTCGGTGTTATTTGTTGTGAATCTATATGTCAATCTATTTGTTGTTTGTTAATCTATATCTATATTGAATCTTCAGGAAATTGTTCGTGAATCTTGAATGATGACAGATCGAATGGCTTGGATTGTTCACTTATCCTGAGTTACGCACTAGTTCTGGCTGAAGAAAGTAGCTTTTCAGCGTTAGCTCAATTGTCGTCAGCACTCAAGAGTCACCTAGAAAAATAGGAAAATAGAATGAGGCTATAGGAACGAACCTTCTGGCCCATTCTTGGGTCGGATAATTACTTCGGTAATTATTCGGTTGTTTACCCAAGTCCCATGCCGTATTTCTAGCCGCGTCAACCATGTCGGCAGCGGGATTCAACATCACAAATAAACATCTTCAAATAAAGACCAACTGGCTGGTCTTAGTAGCAACTGCACTAAATCTCTTATTTCACTTATTAGTAATAAATGCTTATGTTTCACAGTGGCCAGCTCTGGCCTATGTAACAACAATAACCCATCGATGAAAATACTACTTCCATGGTTTCTATTTATGAGTACATTTTCTTTTCCTCTACATGTGTCTCGAAAGTTAGTGTATTTATGGAATTGGTGTGAGTATATTATTGGTGTTAGTTGTCTTAGCTTTGAGGAAGTCATTTTGTTCTATAATACTAGAGTGAGGCACGAAGATTAGTTCATTTTAGACGCGAGTGTTTGTAACCTCTTTAAATTTCAGTTTCTCGATGAGTTGGTACATTCATTTTATTGGTTATGTGTTAATAAGAGAAAGGCTACAAGGTTCACCTAGTAAAGCCCCACACCTCATCTGCAGCTTGATGCTTGTCTCTACTGTGACTGTGACGCTACTGCTACTCCCGTGATGTGAACTTCATAATTTGATTCTCTATTTTCTTGGTTTCTAGTCAGAGTTATTTTCTGGTTTATTATCATTTTCCCTTTCTTTATCTTTCATCTCAGTATTCATACAATCATGAGCAATTGCACTATATATGAGGCCCCCAGAATCATACAGTACCAAGCGCCACTTTTAAAAAACGGTCAGAAAACGGGTTCAAAGTTTCGCGACTTTGTAACCTGTGTATCTCAGGAACTAATAGAGATATTCGTTTCGGGTTTGTTTTAAAATGAAGTGTCACACCTAAGCTATCACAGCATGTCATGTTCTTTTCAACAATGGTGATAGTTGTGATGTAATGATCATCATTGTGAGGATGGTGACAATGAAATGTGTTATTATTGCCTGTAAACATAGTAATAAAGTTAAAAAAACAAGACAAACAAAATGTTACTGCACTTACATTGCTTCTTAGTCATTCTGCGCTGATGTAGGTGTCAACATAATCCATGAATGCGTTGCGATCATCCGGATTACCAGCGTTATCAGATTTTTCACTGACAGCCGCAGTTGTCTGTGCGGTCGGGTTTTCTTCCATGTTTCGACGAAGAGCTTTTTGTTCGTCTAAAACACCACGAACATAAAAGACATGTGCAGGGGGTACAAAGGTGAGCAGAGCCTCCACATTAGCCAGTTTGTCTTTTTTCAGCAGAGGTGGTGTTGGGTATCTGGGCGGCAACAGCACATCACCGAGGCGGAACTAGGAAGGTCGGTAGTTTCCAGTACCAGGCATTAGATGAACACTACCGAGGGGGTATCATACCCCATACTCACCATGTAACCCTCCTTGTATCTCATGCTGAACACAAACCGCCTGGCCTGAGAAAAACTGAATGGTAGACGAAGCTTGTGTTGCGTGATGTATTTTTGGAGAACCCCAACATCCAAAAATTCAGCCCTCTGCACCTTAATCACCTCATACCTTGCATGTACAGCTTCCCTGATAGCATCACAGTATGCCTCCAACTTATGAATGTCTCCGTGGCGTCTTATTGCTTTTTCAATGTTGCTAAATGCACGGTCACAGGCCATGTGACGGTGACCTGGCGCGAGGTAATAGTGTGTCAGTTCCATAACACGACCTCTGTGCACTTCAGTGAGGTGTGACATCCCAATATTAATGTTTTTATTCTGTCCCCCCACAGTTGTCACTGAACACTAGTAGTTTTTCAAACTCGTCGCCCTCGTACTCGGTTTCAATCCACTTTCTAATACACGTAGTTTTCTACACTGGCCCTCTTCCCGCTGTCACCTCATCCCAAACGTAAAATTTTAATTCATTCTTTTTCAAGTCATGAATGCACAAGTTGTGCAGCCAAAGTTTTCTACGATAGTATGCGACACTGGTGCTGAGTCTGGGTAGGGGCTGTGTCTGCTGCAAATCAAAACAGATGGATCGTGTATCAGGATCAGTGTCACCAGTTAGAGTTTTCATTAAGTTTTGACCCTCAGTAGCCACGTCTTTATGTTCCTGTTTCTGTTTTTCCAGGTCTCGTGTTCACCCTCATCAGTTATCACACTTAGTTTGGCATCAAACTGGTCACAGGCGGTGCACGTGTCAGTTTGTGGAGGTTTAAAGGACAGGTTGAACTTGGTATTAAACACTGGCCTGTAGTAAGACTCCTTCACTACCTCCTCGTCAGGATAACCGGTGCTCATCCACTGACGGTGCATACCGTAAAGCTCTGGTACACTCAACCTATTCTCTAGTAGGTCTGTTGGGAGGGTTTTGCACGAGTGTAGTAGGTGGACACGGCGGGAATCGACGCTATGTGCTCACTCACGCGGTCAACCTGGCTGGCAGTAACTTTGTGTGTCTCGTGTTTGCTTCTTTTACCTGCGATTGAGGTCCTTGAATCTGTCACTCTCTTCACAGTTCACAGCATTCTCCACACTCCTCCGTTTGAGACCAAATATTCCCAGGAAACCAGCCTGACAAGCAGAGTACACGGTGTTTTTGTAACTCACTGTGTACTGAAGCATGGTATCACGTTTTACGCCAGACGCATCTGGCGTCTTTGTTTTACGGCTGCGCTTCACAGGTACAACATGCACTATTTTCTGTACGTACGCATTTTGTTGTCCGTAATCATCAATATCCTAGAACTCCTTGAATAGTTGCTGTATTACAGGCATTGATACTTCAGTAAAACATCCGTCACTACACGTGGGACCAATGCTTGCTGCCTCCATGCGTCTGTGTGAATGGCGACTAACTTATTCCTTGCCCAAGTTTTTCCTCTGTTTTGCTGCGTTCATTTTCCACGTACTTCGTTCTCTCAACCTTTTCCTGGTTCTCACAGAGGCAGGACGTTCCCCACCGTCACTTTCACTACTAGACGAACTCATAGTGGCAGTAATAACTCCTGTAATAGTCGTAAATAACAGCACACACAAAAACCCGTGTAGTTTAAAGCGTGTACCTTTTAATACTGGTGTGGAAGGGGTGTTTGTGGACGCTGATTGTTTGAGTGCGCGTGTGTCGCGTGTTCCCATTGACCTAGAAGCGCTCGCCGAGCCAACGCGCCTTGCGTCGCTAGCTCTCATTGCCTGAAAGTTTTGCCCGCACCACAGTCGCGCTTGATACTTTCAGATTCTCAAGCCAGAGGCAAGCTCCAAGCAGTGAGACGTCGAGACGAAAATCGCCTTCATAACATTGGATTTTGACTGTTGTCAGATGCATTCTGTACCTCCGACCTGCGCTCTGTGTAGAGGAGAGTTTGGGGAACACAGTGGTATACATAACTCGTTTTCCCTATACATATATGACGCTTGGTACTGTATGATTCTGGGAGCCTCATATATACCTTTATTCTGGTCATAACATTTTGGTGTCGATGACCAATTAACATGCATGTCGGTTCTTTCATCCTTCAACTCTTCCTTTAATTTATTAATTTGCAATGATTACCACCGTCATCTACCCCTTTCGCCTTTTTTTATTCGATTTTAGCAATGGTTTTTACATGTCCAGTCGTGTTCCTGCTGTCGTCCCGCGCGGGGGGCGTGGGCCTAAATTTGACGGGGGCGTCCCGCATCCTCCTCTACGATGTGGACTGGAACCCCGCCACCGACCTGCAAGCCATGGCACGCGTCTGGCGGGACGGACAGACCCGCACCGTCCACATCTACCGGTGGGTGTCCTTCCTCGTCACATTCGTGCTTGTAATCTACTGGTTGATCTCCGCTTTCGTCTTTTCCCCGCCACGTGTCAATTGATGAGTTTCTCACATGAAATTTGTGTACGATATTTTCCTATCATACATGGATTTCCCTCTCGTAAATTTTCATCCCTGTCGTGTGTGCATATGTTAATTTTTTTCAGAGATACTTCGTGTCACTTGAAAAAGAACGAGCTAGGCTTTTATGTGTCTGCCATGAGTTTAGTAGAAAATTAGGTAAGCTATGATTTTTTCTTGTAATCTCATTTCTTTCTCATACATTAACTACTTCATTACTTTTTATTTTTATTATCAGTTCACTTTTTCGCCTAGTCTCCATGAAGAAACTGCTTTCTCTGCAGACTGAAGCGATGGAAGCTTCCCAGAAACTAGACCTAAAGCTGCATCTGTTTTGCAACACCAACCGCTGCAAAAGAAAAGTATAAATTAACTAGCTTCTTGTGGATATTTGCAGTAAACCTTATGCAAAAATAGTCGTATTAATAATAAAGTGGTAGTAACGAAACAAGCTGTTGCAGGCTGGTGCTGAGCGGCAGCGTTGAGGAGCGTATGTTCCAGCGCCAGGTTCAGAAGCAGGGCCTCAGCGGTGCAGTCGTTGACGCTGGCAAGCAGAGTGCCTCGAAGGTGGCCTTCTCTCTCCAGGAGCTCAGGGTAACAAGCATTGTCTGCTCGTGTTGTGCCTTCCGTTCTCTTTTGACTTATCTCAGTGCATTCCTATTCACTTCTTTAGATAGTATTTTATTGGGTTGACCAAAAAGACACTTCAGTTTCTAAGGAAAGTGTAGGACTGACATCAGCCAAACGGACTTTTTATCTTTTCTCGTATTTCTATTCACTACATTTGGTACTATCGTGTTTACTATTTACTGTAACTGGTTTTTATTCACGTTTAATTTTAAGCAAGTGATGCAGTGTCTCAGTTGTTCCTTTTAAATTATTCACATTTTGTTTCCATTTAAGAGGGTGTCTCGTAGATCCTTCTTTTTGAGGCTGATTTGTTAGTTTAATCTTTGCATTTTTGGTGTGGTTATGTGGGGATGACGTACAGTATGTCTTGCCGGTAACTGCTAACATGAGCATTACGATTTCAATTCCAGTCTCACTTTATTTTTAGGGATGAAATATTCAATAATGTGCGCATTATCATGAAAGTCAGCTCCAATTCAAAGCAAAAAGCTTTGTGATATTTTTGATTGTCCCAGAAAGTTTATTAGAACAAAATTGAGTTCATCATTTCATTCATATTATTCTAAAAAACTTCCCACTTATCCTCATATTTCCAGTTACCGCAGTAGTCTTTGTTTTTACAAATAAAGTTCTTTAACCTGATGTTTATCCACTATTCCAAGTATCAAAGTTCGCAGCTCGTGCATTGTCTTGTGTTACAACAAACCACTCGTCCTACCTTGGGTTCGTCAAAGCTGTAAGCAGGGCAACCAGCCCGCCAGCACTAACCTCTGCTCATGTTGTTCAACAGGACCTGTACAGTCCTGCTAGTTTGGGGACGTGCGTCACACACGCGCAGCTTGCATGCGGTTGCGACCAGCTTGGAGGTCCTTGTTTACCACCCCCTGCACCTGACTCTGCCCCCACCAGAGGTATTCAATTTGTTACAAGTTCTTGTAAAAATAGTGATGCTGATTATTGTTGAGGAAATATAAGTAGTTCTATTTTTTTTAATTACTCACTCAGTATATTGACGATCAAGATATACACCTACGAGATGATAATTCACAGGTACTTCATAGTAATTATTCGTAAAAATTCGAGTATCATTTCTACAAATTAAAATTTGTGATGATGAGAAGATGATAGTTTATAAATTTACAAATATACGTTATTAATTTGTTAAGAACAATACTATTTTTCCTACACTGTAAAGAACAAGTGCTACACGTAAATTGCTGTATTTTGTCGCCATCTAAAAGTTCAAATTAATTTTGCATGACTCTTGCAAGTTAAAGATGGAAATTTGCCTTTGTAAATTTTGAAATTTTCCGATAAGATTCAGGTAAAAATCGGAATGTTTACACCCAGTTATGACTGCACGAGGTACTTAACCTTATGTACCGGTTGGCGAGTTAAATATTGATTTTGACATGCAACACTTTCAGCTTGCCAGCTGACGACAAGCAGCAGGAGTCAGGAGGACGTGCTGTGCACGATGGACCGCCTGTACGAGTGGCAGCATTTCAGCAGCAGCCTTCGTGTTCCTGGATATTTACAGGTCTGAATTAGAATTTCTGCCTGTTTTATGATGAGAGCATTGGCTAGTTTGCACAAGGGTTCAGACCCATAGAGAGAGAGATGACAGTAGCGTTTGTGTAGTGTGAATCAACGGACAGCCTCCTGATGTAGCGTACGAGTCGCGTTACTTCATTATCGTTAGTGTAATGTACCTGTGATCACTGGTTATCTATCTATAAGGTACTATAGTTTAAAGATCAGCTTGTTATCTTGATAATTTGAACATATTGTGGCAGTGCATGTTGTTTAGTTAAGGTTGAAAACAAATGTTAAGAACCTAGTTTCCAACTCAACTAAGCACGAGTGCCTTTCATATGTCATCGTTTGGAACTACCTCTTGGCACGGAAACATAAGTGAACCCGTAAGGATGAGCTCATTGGCACAACTACTAGTGTCACTAAAACTTGTACCTGCAGGTACTAAAATGTAAGCTTTGTAAGACGAGCTACGCAGCCCCTGTCGACCCTTGTGAAGTAACTCCTAATTCTAGCTTGATTCTTCTCACTAAGCACGAGTAATTTTAGTTGAGTTGCCTTGGAGTTTTGCCTATTCACACGCAGGATCGGGTGTATTGTCATTTTGTCGTAAAGAATTTATTTCTTTTGTTTAGATGAGCCATGATATGGTTAAAAAATTCTAAGACCTTAAATTTCTACTCATAACTGGCCTCATTCAAGAGTATACCCAATAAATCTTTGAATGACAAAGATTAACAACTTCATTCAAGATGTCAAATCCTGATTTTAAGAACATATGAAAACCTCAAGAAATTATTCCTCAGTGGTTTGGATAGGTAACAGAATGAAACCGTTTCCACGCAGCATAAGCAAAATCCAATTTTTGTAGTATTAAATACGCCTAAACACTTTAGTGAAATTCCTCTCCTATTTCATGGTTATTTTAATTATTAAGCTTCATTGTTAATAACTTTTATTCCTACTGAACGTAAGTTACGACTACAAGTACGAATTCTCGCTCATTTCAGGATGAATGTTTAGAGGCTGGCGCGGACTTCTTCTCAATGGTGTTCCGGCATCAGACTGATGCTACAGCAGGCGTGTAGCAGTGCCGTAGTCAAGCTCTACAGCCACGAACGTATTAGAATTAAGTTCTAGTTTATGTGATTTAATATTTATATTATCATCAAACATGCGTCCTTCTGCTCTAATTAAAGCAGTAACTGGTGAGATAAAAAGATATGTTACTTTTATGTGTATTGCAGTAAAGAATAAAAAATTGGGCCTAGATGTATCGTTTGCCACATCTCTTACACGTGAAAATACGTATATTTAGCCTTATCTCTTACATGCATACGCATTTCACTGCGCATCACGTACCTAAACATCCTGCAGTGAAGTTTCATTAGATATTAAACACGCGAGAAGTACAAATGAGCAACTGATCTTCACAATTATTGCGAGGAGCTTATCATTGCAGCAAATATTGGCAACGTCGATATAAAATGAAATGAACTGATCAATCAGTTGAAATCAGATATAAATAACACGAGGATATGTGCGACGTCACTGAAGTGAGAAAGTTACGTATTATTTATTCTTGATCTCGCTCATTACACTAAGGCACATCATACCAGGTACTTCGCTTACTATTCGAAAAACAGCTACGTAGACCTCTCGATTTTTTTCTCGAGGAGTTGTTTCAGAAGCATTAGTGACGAAAACGCAAGGTGCAAAATACATCCGACACCCGTGATAACCTAATCGAAGAAAGACTATGTTTTAAAAGTCGTCCAATTTACAGATCTAGAAAATTTCCATTCAATTCAGTGGTTTGGAATACGCCGGCATATTTTCATGGATCAGGAAATATTTTAGTTTTAAAAAGTTTTTTTTTACTGTCCATTCTCAGCATCGTCACGCATTTTTGTTACGCAGAATCCCTCGCGATGGTATTTCTTTCACTGGTTGATGTCTGAAGGCAGTCTTCTGCAGCGGGTCGCACTGCGGACATACAAACGGTCTATTCTCCCTAGCCGGTTTCGGGCCCAAACAATGACACACGTGGATGTGCTTTGCTCGACGGCAATCTCCTTCGTCGTTGTTAACTCTAGGTGGTCGACCGTCGGAGGATGCACTCCTACTGGCGCATTGTGCATCCATGCTCCTTGGTTGATCGCCCACCAACTCTTCTCTGAGCTCATTAAAGCGCCGCAAGTTGCGTTGCATCTGTAACTGTTGCAGGTGACTACGACTGCGGTCTCTAAGAGCATCGAGCTGGTCTTCCACGCCACGGAATGGCCGACCCTGGCTTGAGTGTCCATACGGTTGTTGAGAACTTCCCTGGAGAGGATCCACAGTTTGATTTTTAGAAGTGAATGGATTACTCGCTGATGCAGAAGCTGGTGGTCGATCTGTGTTAGTTACTCGTTGATATTGAGTTGTTTGGTCTCGAGTCGTTTGGATTTGAGCATTCACTGTTGTAGTTAAGGGTTGAGGAGCAGTGGTCTGAGTTTCAGCACTGGCTTGCTGAGTTAGATGCGGTTGGTCTTCGCCTGGTGCCTGAATCTGTGGAACTGATGTCGCAGGAGTTGCTACATTCGCTTCAGAAGCGTCCAGCTGCCTGCCATCTAAGCCTCTTCGGTGGTCAGGGCCTAGTGATGCTATACGTGGAGGGTGAGAGGCGCCTGTCAAAGGCGGGTCACCGGCCTGTTGCTCAGCAGCAGACTGAGGCGCTAAAGGCTGACGTGGATGGGCAGGATTGTGATTATAATAGGGCGCTGGATATGGCCGCTGGTAGTACGAGTGCTGGTATTGTGGGTCGTGATAGAGCTGGGGTTGGTAGCTAGACTGCTGCGGCTGTTGGAAAACGTTCTGCTGCGGTTGATAGGAAACATGCTGCTGTGGTTGCTGAGGAACGTGTTGCTCCTGCTGAAAATCGTGCTGCTGTTGCTGAGGGACGTGTTGCTGTTGCTGAGGGACGTGCTGCTGTTGC
>VCRD01006282.1:0-16385 GCA_006783055.1 Trinorchestia longiramus
TCCAAAATAAGACGTAAAACAGCCTTAATATGGGCTTTGATTGGCAGATTGGTAAAATAGACAGAGTGTGGGCCTCTTGAATATCGGAGGCTCAATCGGGTTTTCCAACCATTACGACTAAATACTAGATATTTGCTAATCAAAGTGCAAATTATTAGCGAGCCGCTCCTACGAATTACAAAAAAATTAGTACGACTTGATATGTAAAGTTTACTCTAAGCTAAATACTCAATGAATTTTGGGTACACACAACATTTATCCAGCCTACGAACCTCACGAATCAGCTGCTACAGCTCGAAACACTCACTGGGGTACTCGCAATGCCGATGTCTAGGAGCAGTGTAGTAAGTTCCCTGAACATTACATAGACATACTGTTCAAAAGCTTGATTCCGAGACACCCTATCTATGATATAAACTTCCAGACGAACATTACGCCTCCTGCATTTCACTTGGTCGCATATTGCAAAAGTAATCACGCTGAAGTGTTAGCACAATTTTTCAGAGTAACTGCGAAACGTTTCTAGTGTTTATGTATTGATTCATGCCATTAAAACAACTAAGTTATAAAAATTGTAATAGAATTAAGCATTGTATTCGAAAAAATTTCTTCCTCTAATCAGCGTTATTTATCTAAAAAATAGCTTCAAAATTTTTTGCAGTGAACGGAAAGGAATAAAATACGAATGAAATGAAATGATCTACTTGTAATTTGCAACTGCTTTTTATCCTGTCTGTTTATTTACGTTGGAGTAAGATTTATGTGCTATAATCATTCGTGAGAGTATTCCGTCTTATATCCACATATTAAGAGAACAAATACTTTTTATCATTTCAACAGTATACTGTACATGAGATTGTTGGAGTGATCTCTGACTTTCTTGGTGTCATATGCATCCGTTTACAGATATCCCTCCTTGGAATATAAGTAATTTTCAATAAGTACGACCCTAATTTTAATTTAATTTATTTAGAAATTAAGAAAAGTTATTGAAAGTTGATTACCGATGAAGATTACGACTAAGGAAATATAATTTGAATATCTTGCGAAAATTTTTGTGAGTATTCAAATGCGAGGAAGTGTTAGTCTCTTAGGAAGAGGCAGTTTCGGGCGTCTAGCAATCCGTAGTAACAATCTTCTTAAACCTATTCGCAAAGTTAGGTAACTACGCTCAGGAGGAGTAATCACCGGGGACAGATTAGCACAGGACAAAACCAAGCACAAGATGAGTAGCCTCCGTGTATAGGTCGATTAAGAGAGTTGACAGCATGCGAACGAATCATTAACGAACCGAAACAGAGTCCCATTTGACGGTGGCGGTTAAGGACTGCAATGTCTTTAATATCGTCTTAGACGGTATTCCCAAAAGGTTTGGCATCGACGGCCAGACTCTACGAAGTAGAAGCATTACTAACCCAAGGATATATGGCTCAACACGATCACTATTCAGATCTCGATCTCAATCATGAGGCAACCTTCAATCGAATCACTGTTCTTTTTCTCCTCCCTCTGGGTCTGTGCAATTACAGGGACAATAAGGAGACAACTAAACTCAATCTAGAGTATATTTTTAGGAATAATAGAAATAAGTGTGAGCCCCCAGTGTTGTATGGAATCTTGATTGAGGACGGTTTTAAGTAATTCCTGGTTCTGCTCGTATTCCTTATGCGTTCCCTCGCATCGAAGTCTGTTCATTTGTCTCACAGACCTATGTATAAT
The DNA here is from genome assembly GCA_006783055.1 of Trinorchestia longiramus. Classification (NCBI taxonomy): domain Eukaryota; kingdom Metazoa; phylum Arthropoda; class Malacostraca; order Amphipoda; family Talitridae; genus Trinorchestia; species Trinorchestia longiramus. Next base: position 1,720 of record VCRD01006282.1, read on the forward strand.
TCTCTCCACTCTGGCTTGGACAGTGATAATCACTTTCTACTAAACACACATAGTTTGCATACAACTATTTCACGGACGATCTTCTGCACTTTTTAACTGCTATCATATGTTTTTACTGCAACGAACAATTAACTGCTCGCTTATTTCATCGCTCCTGCTCTATAGACATGTTGAGACGTTTGTGGTTCTTATTATTCAATGAATCGATTTAATTATACATGAGAAGATCTGAATGAACAAAGATTTTCTGAAGTATTCAGATACAAAGTAAACGACAAAATAAATTTTGACACTTATTGCCGTCGAATTAAAAATAGTTCGATATTATTTCGTAATTAGTTAATTAAATCGTCAAATTAGGGAGACAGCTGACTCTAAAACTTAGACTAGACACCCTTCCTTCTTCACCCAACATCTTTGTCAACAAGAGCTTAAATTGGTAGTAAAGGTTCACTGGTAATACTTATAATACTTAAGAGAAGCCGTACCTAAAAGAATTAAAGTCGTTTTCGCGTCCCTAGATATTGTTCAGTTAGTTATTGCAGTTTTCTCGTTTTACCAAAGTACAACAAATGATTTGCCTTAGTAGTGCTTGATATGGTAACACATAGCCACTTTTACGAAAGCATCGAATATTCGAAAATAATAATAATAATAATAATAATTATACTCGAGTACAGTTGATCGATAAAAAATGATCCGTGTTGGGCTATCAAATAGCTTAATATAAAATCCTTAATGGGTGGATATTAAATAGTAGGTAATATTATAAGTTAAAACAACTGGGCCATAACTTGAATATATAAACAAGTAAAGTAGGAAAAACACTCAATGGAAAAAGAGTGCATACAACGCATTGAACAACAGGAACCAGTAAGGCTAAAATCGTAAAATTATATAGTGGAATACTTTGGTGAATTTGGGTTACACTTTCTAATGTATGAGTTGATCATTCAACAGGATAAATAATATGGAGTAAAAATCAAGATAATCTCTTTGGTATTGCATATGAATGAATACAAAATAACTATATAGGTAAAACAAAAATTTAATGATGTGGCTATTTGAAAAAAATCTTAGTATTCTCTACCATACAATAGCCAGAAAGTCCATGGAGTTTTTTAGCTTAGTACCTTTCTTAAATGAATAGATCCATGAATGAATGTCTTTACTATATAATGGCAACAATGCTGTTCAATATGCACTACTCAATTCATAACACACTTATACAGTACGAATAACAGACGTAATTTTTTCAAAACGGTTGCCGTTTCCGGCTTAGCACACCCAAACTCTTTTCATGACTTGCATCGTTACAGCTTCAAAACATTCAGGTACCGCTTTTTCGATTTCGCTATTGATATCCTTTTTAGGTGGTCTGTGGCCTCCGGCTTGTTGATATTATCTCTCTCGTCCAGATACCCGCGCTAGAAGTCAGTGCTAGTTAAGTCTGGGAAATGCATATGACCAGTCGAGATTGCCGTAGCGAGACGTCGTTTTCTCTCCAAAGCACGATCACAGTAATTATATTGTCTGCCTTGTGGTACAGTCAGTTACTCTATTCTCGAAAAATCACATAATTTTAAGAATAAGCACAGGTGTATGAAACCGAAAATGGCGATTTAAAAGATGTAATTTCTCAGAGGTAGAATGAAAAATACCTAATGCATATTAATTTTCGTTACAACCTTGATATGTTATTAAATTCCATTGTTTCTAGAAAAATTAGGAAGCTATTAAAAATTAAAATCATCGATAACTTTCGGGGCATCATCCAGATAAAGACAAGCACTGCAAACACGTAAATACACCAATTCGTACATAAATATGCATGTACATTAAGACTGAGGGTAATAATTATTCTGTATTAAAGTATTATAAAATTAAATTCCACGGGTGGATGCTTGTATTTGAAATGCAATATTTTTTAAATTATTTGATGGGAAGCATGCCATTTTAATTATTTATACTAGGTTTGAGAAAACCAAAAAAATTTGGGTAGCATTAAACATAAATTTGGAAATCGAAAACAGCCTTCTAATGTGGGTTAACCATTATCAGAGGAAAGTTAAAAGCTGGATCTCATAAGTGTTCAAAAGTAAGGTTTGGGTGCCGGTACCGCAGTTTGAAAACCGGAAGCGACAACTATATTGTTAGACTATAGTATTGTTTTAGAGGAAATGAAATAATTATTCCTAGTATGATATTGGAGAATTGTATTTTAAAATGTATCAAGTGAAAGTATCTTGGAACGTATAAAAAGGAGTACAATCTCTGGCATGTATTATTACACGATGAACTATAGAATAGAATGAGGCGATAGGAACGAACCTTCTGGCCCATTCTTGGGTCGGTACCCAAGTCCCATGCCGTAATTCTTGAACTGAAATCAGAACGGGTATGCATGTAGTATAAGCATTGTATTGAATAGAATAGAAATTCTATTGAATAGAATAGAATTGTATTGAATAGAATAGAATTGAATTGAATAGAATAGAAATTGTGTTGAATAGAATAGAATTGTATTGAATAGAATAGAACTGTGCCATAACACGAGTTTATTATCACGCGGAGTACTCAGAAGTACAAGCGATTGCACCATAAAAGAAATGTCTTTATATGAGTGTGTCAAAAGAACGGTAGGTCATTAGAATGTCATTTCTACGATTTGATTTGTTGTCCACATAGCTGGGTGGAAGAAATTTCACAACTTCAGCAATATTCCTGGTTTGCTATGAAGAGATCAACACCAAACAAATTTTATGGAAGTGAAAATTTCGTTGTATGGATCCAGTCCAGCTTCTTATGAATAAAATGGCTTGTTCGTTCTTCATGTATTCTCAATCAAAAACAATCTGGGCTTCAAAATTCATCAATTTCAGTTACTCATACTACAACCGTTGAAATGTATATTTTCAAACTAACCTGGGGTAGTCAAATTCAGTAGCACTAGAAATTGTACGCCTAATAATTTAGTTTTCTAGTCAAGCGCATTCTTCATATGCTAAAATAACACCAATGAGTCATCTATTTTATTGTATACTGCCATTACATGGGATGTGACACCATGTTGGACCTAACCGTACAACTAATTATCTAACTTTTTCTTCAGGCTCAATTATGTTATTTCATAACGCCAAATGTAATTTGGGTAGCGTTCTCAATGCATCTTAGGACACAGATGTGATGCACTACGTTCGGCTTACGTTAAGTCTGGGAAGGTAGCATCACGTTCACACTCTGATTTCCGCTATTTGAAAAACTTCAACTATTTAGAATAGAATAGAATAGAATGAGGCTATAGGAACGAACCTTCTGGCCCATTCTTGGGTCGGATAATTACTTCGATAATTAATCGGTTGTTTACCCAAGTACCATGCCGTATTTCTAGCCGCGTCAACCATGTCGGCAGCGGGATTCGAACCCAGGTCTTCCCGCTCGCAAGCAGATTCGCTCACCAGTCGACCAAGCTGGTGATGAGTTATCTATTTTCTTTCTTTTGTATAATTCTTTCTTTTGAGTAATAATTTTACAATGGCACATGTTATTGAGATTTGGGAGTTTTCTGTGTACATAGCGATTATTGAATTTAGATACAGTGAAGGTAAATTGTGTATGAAAAAAGAAAACAGAGCTGGACCACATATTCATCTTTGAAGAATGTAAAATCAATAAATACGAAAGACGGCATTGCATTAGCTACGTAGATTGGATGAGAGCAGATATCGAACTCTACTTATGATAATTTTTATTTATATTGAACATTTTCACTGATCATGGAATTTATTTGCAACAGCAGACACATCAAAATCAACAAATGAATATTTAATTCTGTCACTAAGAAACTTTTGTCAATATTTTGATAGTGAATATTGCCAAACACAACTGCCCTTCCCATTTTCAGCTAGTGTAAAGTCCAATGTATCTCCAAAAATATTAACTGGACTCGTTCATCACTTAATGCTGGTACCAGGGGATAAATCTGAACTGAATTTGTTCTGATTCAGTTGTTCGTTAACCTGGTATGAATTTAGGTACTTATGCAACAATTTTGCATTGAGTTTCAGAGAAAGTGCTGAAATCAATCGTTCCTGGTGTGAAGTTTTAAAACTGATTTTCTAGTTAGTATTTTTGCATTGCTCTGTGTTTTTATCGCTGTCACAGATTCGTCTTGAATGTTGTTCTTGGAAGATCTTCGTGGAAATATTCTGGATTAATTCAGTAACTTTCATCAAAAATCTGTCTATTATAAAATGATTCATAAAAGCCCCAACATGATGATGATTCTTTTGCAGTATTCATCAGAAACAGAAAAGAAAATGCCTTGTAAGATACTGACAGAGATATGTCCAAGTTACACAAACATTTATTTGCATACTTACATACTCTTTCTCTCCAATCAATTTATTAATTTTATCCCATTGTTCTTTTCCATGTGACTACCATTTCAAAATAAGCAATTTTAGATACTTCGGAGTATCTTTAATTCTGTACAGCTATTAAACTTCAGTAATGTAACAAAACTCACTTTTATTCTCTTATATAGGGTGGCCCATAATAAGGTACCTCTTTAATATTATCATAGCTCTAAAACGAAAAATGGTACAGAAAATTAAGTAATTCAGAATGAAAGAAGAAATTTCAAAGTTTTATACAAATTCAAAAATAAAACAATAAAATACGTTTACCCATGGAATACAATATTTTTTACACGACGTCCATTATTAGAATAACAATGGCGTGTTCTTTCAACGGTGTTGTTCATTACTTTCCTTAGTGTCGCTGGTGAAATGTTGTTGATCTCTTGGATGATGTTTAGTTTCAATTGCTGTATAGTATCAGGCATTTCAATGAGAACATTTTCCTTTAAGTATCCCCAGACAAAGAAATCAAGAGCACTTAGATCTGAAGATTGAGGCGGCCACTGTATATCACCAAAACGAGAAATCATTCTGTTTGGAAAATTGTTTTTAACATTTGCATTGTTTCTTTCGCTGTGTGCTCTGTAGCTTCTTCTTGTTGGAAAAATGTAATCTCTGTGTTATTATCTCCATTTTCAGGTATCAAATATTCTTGAATAATCTGTCTATACAGGTTTCCATTAACACAAATTGCATCAACATAAGCATCTTCAAAAAAATATGGTCCAATGATCCTCGAAGACCTGATGCCACACCATACGGTTACTTTAGCTTAGTGACGTGGACGTTCATGAATTTTTTTGGATCTTCTGAAGCCCAAAATCTGCAATTTTGCTTATGAACAAAACCATTAAGGTAAAAATCTGCCTCATCAGTCATTAAATTCTTTACTAAGTTTTCATTTTCTACAAGCTGCAGAAATCTAATCGCTTTTGGTAGTCCGTAGGATGGAGTTCTTGAGTTAATTAAATTTTATATGGATGATACTTTAGATCTTTTACCACATTCTCAGTTGAATTGAATTGAATTGAACGTCTCTTAGTTGACGTTTTAGGCTGATCAGCAACACGTTCCAACAAATTGAATTGAAGCACCAGTTCGTATGGTTCTTAGACTGCCACAACGTTGTCTGTCTGCTGTTGTCCCAGTCTCTCTAAATTTCAAAACCAGTTTTTTATGCAGTTCTTCGAAAGACTTCTTTCAAAACCATCAATATTCTTGTAATTCCTCTGAATTGCAGTAACCAAACAATTACTTTGGAAGTAAAGTTACACTATTTTTGCTCGTTATTCCATTGCGTAGCGATTCATTTTGAGGGGGGATTTTATGAATTGTTTGGGCAATATTTTGTGATTGTCGGTAGACTTGATACGCTGCCACAAAACTTTGAAATCTCTTCATTCATTCTGAATTAACTAAATATCTTTACCAGTTGTACTAGTGCAATACCCGTCTAATCTAAATAAGTACCTAATCTGTGAGCGAATGCATTCTGCTGAAAAATTTGATGTTGTTCGGCATCGATCTGAAGAATTTCATCCCTTCTTTCTTGAGTTAAATTCTCTCGTGCCACTCGATGTTGTTCAACGTCATGCCAATGAATTTCCTCTCTTCTTTCATGCGTTACGCTCTCTCTAGCTACTCGTTGTTGTTCTGTATTATTCCGTAGAATTGCCAAATGCCGTTCAAGGGTCAAATTAGCTCTAGCTTCTCGTTGGCGAGCAGCATTGCTTCGTCTTGCCATTTGGCGTTGTTCGTCCGATAGCCTTTGGTGTCTTCTTGCTGTCGAAGTCTTGCTGCTTCTCTCTTACGATTGGACACGTCTCTATCTATGTTGGCCTTTTTTACTGGAATTTTATTCTAAAATATTCTCTATTATCTCTTTGAAGCTTTTCAAGAAAATCACAATTCTGAAAACAATAATTCAATTTCCAAAATTTTTGGCCTTATACTAAGTGGTAGCCCTGTTACTGGTCAAACTAATTGAAAATATTTCTTTTTGCATTATCAATTAAAAATATCAGAGCATCATTATGAATTTAAACAGAAAAAAGTCCAAAGACAATTTCTATTTCTAAAAATATACCGATTGTGTATTCTGGATACCATAAGGCAAGTGAAAAGGAATTGAATTGCCACAGCAAAATAATGCAATAGAATGATTTTTTGTATTTCTTAAGTTTTATCCTTGTGGCTATCAAGGCTATCGAGTAGAAGAGTGTGACACATGGACAGACAGATAGACAGACGGAGGGACGGACGCAGCTCTTATTATAGTATAGATAATAGTTTTAAAAAGGTACCTTACTTATAAGCCACCCTGTAGTAACAGTGGTCAACACACTCTTTGATGACTAATGGTCGTGCGGTTGTTTTTCAGTAATTTTGAAATGCTGATTCTGAATATTGCATCTACGTTTTTGTAATTAATTAGGTTTTAATTCTAAGGTATATTTGTGTTTCACAATGTACGGTATACTTTCACTCGGTAAGGACAGCTTCATAAGGATTAGAGTTTCAAACCACATCTTAAAATTTTAACAAAACTTCAGAGGATCAGTGCATTATGAAATAATATCACCTAATTCTAAATTTACACAGAATATTTCACTGATGCGTTAGAAACAACAACAGCAATTGAACACATACCGATACATTCATGGATAAAATTTTCACTTGCATGAGTGTGTGGAGTGTTAGATGTCGTTGAATACTTCAACAACTGTCTGTTATGTATGTATTCCGTAGGCCTTGATATATCTCCTCAATAAACTTGATAACTTGATGAAAACGCTCTCTGTGATAATCACTTATTTCACAAAAATTAATAGGCAATTTAGTAAAATGGCATTTGAAGAAACGAACTTGTATATTCATGCTACAGCATAAGCAATGAAAGCTCTCTAGTAATGTCTTTACGAAATCCATATAGATAACTTCCTTTTTATTTTCAACATATTCTTTCACAACCACCCAAGATAAATCCCATGCTCTTTTTTCCACGTTAGCCATCGTATTAAAGAAGTTTTAATTTTTCATTACTTTATGATTTAAAACCATCAAAAACTCCAGCCTTTGTATTGTAATAATTTGGGTCAGGGAACCTTTTACAGGTAAAGTTGAAAATCATCCTTAATATTAAAAGCATTCTCAAATTGTTATATAAGTCCTAGTTAAATATAAAAGGGTGGGAACATGAATTTTTCTCTTTGAACAAGTAGTTAGTGTATATTATTCTTCTCCCCAACAGTCATACTTTCTTTAACTGTTCATAGTTTCTGCTCACAGAGTTTGTTCTTAACTCAGTTGTTTCTTAAACACTAGAAACAGATGTTTTCCTCAATGTTTTTTGTTGGTGACATACAAAATTGACCATTTTTAGATCCACCCACATGATCCGTATGTGTTCATGATATTTAAGTGAATCTAATACAGATATCACGTGGTCCTGTTTTCCTTTTGAATTCACTGAGTGACCGATATGGGTAATTTCTGAATCTTCATTTGGGTAACTTTTGTTTTAACTCGTTTTTTTTTGTTATTATCGTGTGCTTCTAGTTCTTGTTATAGCAGGGCCTATTAAAATCAGCATTGGCAGTTTTACTGGCCATGCTCTGAAAGCTTGCTAAGTTATGTGCTATCTTGCTACATTTGGTGATCATACGTACTTCATTTGTTGACGACATCGCTGCTTCGACGAATGATGCGCTGTCTTTGTTTACGTAACGTGTTTTAATAGCGGTTCACATCTCTTCATATGAAAAGTTCTTGCTGTCAGTATTACTACTGATATCTTATTAGGATCATCGTGTAATAGCAGTATTTGAACAAGCTCTTTCAACAAAATTACTTCTGAGGTGACCAGTTTTCGTTTAACAACATTTTTAAGACAAATCGTGCACCAGAGTTAATAGCTGACAATGCTGGGAGCTGTTTCAAAAAAGAGTATAGCGTCTGGGCTCCATATGTGTACCTGTGCAAAAGATTAGCCGCATGTATGCTTTTACAGTATGGTCTACAGGTGTGATATTAAAACAGAAATTTGAAAACAATTAATCGCCACATTTTAATGAAACAATGTCATCTATCACTGAGGTCGGTCAATTATGAAAAATGTTATGAACTTTCACATAAATTAAATTTAATATCGAAAGTGGTATCCTCAATAATAGCCCAGGTTCGTAGTCCCAGATGTTATTTTAAATAAAATTCGCCATTCACTAAGCAAAAGTCATTGTTTATGACCCTCCTATTCGTGCAGCTCCAGAGCATCAAACTAGTGTAAAGGGTTCAGGATAAATTGTTCCCCAGCTATTCATGTCAGGTGCTAAATGTTCAGTCATTTATTACAATGATGTATAAATTTAATCAAACAGCTTTAGTTGAAACTCAGTTTTTCACTGGAAAGAAACTTTTGGCATTACAGAACATATAGACAGTAAATATTTTTTTCCATAATACAAAATTCTACATTGGGAATGCTGCAAACATATTTTGCATAAGCTATGGAACCATTTGGCTAATTATGGAATAACATTTCAAGTGGACGGCCTACAAGTCGCACTTGACGCCAATTCTTAGTCCAGCAAGCAAGGAATCTAGACTGAAGGGCTGCAATTTTGGGCTCAGTTTCGACGATGACTGGTCCCAGCTTGTACTCGGGTGAGATAAAAATGGTTTATTTTGTACAAGTTACCAAACAAGCAAATTAACAGGTACTAAGCCCCAACAGAGCAATAAACTGTAATCGAGTGCATAAAGGCTTATAGGGATTCGCCTGGTTCACACTACAAACTCTATCTCAGAGAAAAAGCATACGGTAATCTGCAACCTCAAGGCAGTCAATGAGCGAACAACACAGAAATTTAGTATTCCGCGTATATGAGGTTCTATTCGGTATCTTTAACGTAAAGCGAGTGGGAACTCAGCGTCAATCAATGAGGAGGCCAGTTGAGGCAACTGACGTCAATCGAACACTCATATAAGGCGGCCGATTGGCATTAGGCGGCTTACTCAGAGCAGGAAAAAAGACAAAGATATTCAATCTATACCCAGAGATGAGAGATTTCCGAGGATTGAGACTTAAGAGGGAGATCACAATAGTTAAGTGGAAAAAGTACTATGCCCTAGTTGGGGATGATGGATGGAAGGATCCACCCTATTGGTTTAATTTGAAGTGTCCGTCTACTCTGATACCTGCCTAGAGAAACTCCTGAAGAATACAGTTTGGCATGATGTCAGTACTGGTTTCAGAATGATGGCACTAACTGCCTCATCTCTTTAGTTTCTGGAATCCAAGTTTGGTGACAAATTGGTTTCACGTCGGATGAATCAACATTGCCTTCTTTTCTCTTTAGACTTTAATCCCCATGATTTCTCTTTCTGGACTTCAGCCATGGCGCATTTTTAGGTGTCACTCAAGCACTGTGACAGAGTTGAAACGTATTATGTAAAACTTTACTACCGACATGAGTGAGGTTGTGAGAAAGATGACAGGTCACACCAAGAAAAAGCAGAGGTAGCAGGAGTAAGTTTTTAGGGTATTTAGAAAATTTGAAGCAATACACACAAATGTCCAACTGATAGCGTACGATTGACACCCGAGGAGTATTAAACTATTGCATTTCAATATTTTTCATGAACTGTCGCTTTAGTATCCTTATCTCTAGATCATATTGTAAAGCACAATTCCTTGTCAAGAACGGAAAGCTCTCTGATACACTGTTTAGAGGTTATACTAAATAATAAATGTAAAATTTATTGGCTTACCAACATTAGTTTGTTTCACTGTTATATCATTCCATTGCTTTCCTTACTAGGTATTGTTCTTAATGTCCATAGATTTCAACCCCCTGCCTTTCANTAACAGTAAGTTCGTATACCAGGTAAACTTGCTCAGTGGATATAAAATACAGCAATTTGGTGCACTATACTCACTTATTTGTTCAGGATAATGGACGACTTCGACCTGAACCGCACGCTCCAAACGCCACCAAGTGAGGATGGCGGCACTGACCACCGCTGTGAGCAGCACACGCAGAATCATGGCACCTTTGCACTCACGTCTGAGATTCCACAGATTTTTGAACATCTTTCCTCGAAGTGTTATTCAAATCAGTTGACGATTTTTTGTTATACAAAAAATCAAAATAGTACGAGTAATGTGAAAGTTTCAAAGCAGTTAAATTACACTCAATGTTAATACCAACCATGCAGACTTGGGATTTGCTGACCCTGTAAAATAAAAGGAATCATAAATTACGTACTTAACGAAATTATAAGCATTGGTGATAGAGTGAAGTAAAAGTATGACAAAAATAAGCAACCGACGTTTTACTCGGCAATTTTCTTTCAATGAAACGTGCACATTGCATAATAAAACAATTTGATACATGAAAAATTCTCATTAACCTACAGTATCATTACCATCCACGGTTGCCCAACCGTTAATGACTGAATATTAAAATTGTAAAAAACAGGGTGAGGTTCGACAAATCAATGATACTGAATTCAACTATTATTTCATCTAAACACCAACACCAAGCATGTTGTCCATTCGTTGCTATTTGTATCTCGAGGTCATCGTTAATAGAAAAAGTCAACTAAAAAATAGTTTGACATTGATAAAAGAATGTTTGTTCTATATATATCGGAATACGTGCAAAAGGTTTTGTCATCTACCATATATATAAAACAAAGAGTAATAGGGATAAAACAGAATGGTTTTAGAAGAGATAGACGTAGTGAAGACACTTTGTTTGTGGCAAGTGAAATGATTGACAAAAAAGGAAGGAAAATATAAAAGTGTATCTTTGCTTTTTGGATATTAAGAAGCGTATGATAGAGTTGACTTTATGAAGTTACTAGACGTGCTAGGAAAAATTGATTGTTGTGAGAAGATAGTGAAAAGTTTGTATGAGAATATCAGTGCAAGTTACTGGCTGGGAGATTTAGTGATGGGACAGGTGAGGAGTGAGACAGGATTATACTGTGTCTCTCTTACTGTTTGGCCTATACACAGAAGAATTAGCTGTCCACCTGAGAGTGAATGGTTTGGGACTGAAAGTTGGAGAGAAGAAACCAAGAAGTTTGCTGTATGCTGATGACATTGTTGTGGTTAGTGAATCAGAGCATGAACTGCGAAGAATGCTTGAGATTGTGAATGGATACAGAAAAGATTTCAAAGTGAAATTTGAAAGAAACACGGCGTTTTATAATTAAAGCAACCAGTATTGCATATTAAATACATCATTTAAAATCAATGTTTGGTTATTTAAATCTGATATTATTTTGATAGTAGCACGATAATCTTACTATTTTAGGTGTATAAATTTTAAATTCAGACTCTATAAAATGGCTGTGGATCAAAATATCGTTATCATGCTCCATAAAAAGGCGAGAGTAATGTATCATTTGCAAAAAAAGTTAAAACTGAACCGTGCAACTATTTGGATAATTGTTAAAAAGTTTAAGGAGACAGGTACAACCTCTGATGAACCAGGACGAGGGCGAAAGCGAAGTGTTCAGACCAAAAAACTTATCGAAAATAAGCGGGAGAGGTTGCGTCGAAACCCACGTCGATCCCATCGAAAACTGGCTACAAAAGACGGTGTTAGCAAAACTTCAATGTATCGAGTGTTAAAGAAGGATCTGGGAAAGAAATCTTACAAAATTATGAAACGTCATGCTAAACATCATGAGAGAATGAGGGCTGAAAGAAGTCGCCACGTCCACGATGAGCTAGCTCACGACACGCTTCCAAACTTGGTGTTCACAGATGAGAAAAAATTTGACATTCAGCAAGTTGTGAACCATCAGAACTACTGAGTTTAGAGTTCCTCAAGTTCAGTCATGGGTAGTATTGTTACGAAACGTCAAAATGCAGCAGCTGTGACAGCCACAGGAAGATATCCGCTTGTTTCTGTGCCTTGAGGGGGCAAACTGAACTTAGAAAAGTATATTTTTCTTATTCTAGAATCAAAGTTGGTACCATGGGCTACAGAATATTTTTAGGGTTCACCATGGACTTTCCGACAAGATTCATCACTATCACATGGCTCTAACGTAACTCAAACCTGGATTCAGGTTAGATGACATCAAAGATGTGAGGCCAGCAAGGAGCCCCGACCTCAATCTCTTGGTTCATTTTGGACAACACTTTTAACTTTAACTTTTGCACAAACTTTCATTTGGTCCATTTTGGAAACAAGGGTTTTAGCTACCCCTCACACTTCTCTCGAATCCGTCAAAACAGATCTGCAAAGGGAACGTAAAGCCATTTAACAAGAACAGAAACGTGCCGCTTGCGATGCATTTGTAAATAAACTTAAAGTTGTTGTTCGTAATAAGGGCGGTTACATCGAATAAGTGCAACATTGTATCGTTTGCTTATTATTAACCTTTGAGTTTCAACCCTTAAAATTAAAACTGCGCATTTGAAGTTTCATAAACCTACCAAAAAGTTCGTTGCCTTGATTCTGAAACCCCTGTAATAGTAAAGTCATGATTATAAATGGTAATAAGACTGACAGAGATAGGGATTGGAATATTGGAAAAGTTAAGATAGGCTGAACAAAAGAATGTGAGTATTTAGGTTATATGCTGAGTGAAGATGGATGTGCAAAGGCAAAAGGTGAGAAAGTGGCAAAAGCTATGCAGTGGTGAGGAAGACTAAGCAGTGTGGCTATATGTACTAAGTATAGAGCAAATAAGTATGAGTGTGTCAGAGGAATTTGAGAATATGTCTCGGTACCTAGTATGATGTTTGACATGAATGTTATGGCATGAAATGGAGGAAACCGTGAAAAGTTGGAGGTGCTACAAAATAGGGTAGGGCGTTTGGCATTAAGCCCCCTAAAATGTACAGCTGTAGAAGCTATTAGAGGGGACCTAAGGTGAAGTCTATTTTCTACAAGAATGGTAAAGGCTGTGTTGAATTATGAGGGGAAAATTGAGCGAATAGAGAATAAAAGGTGGGTTGAACAATTTTTGAATGGAATCTGGGTGAAAGTCTACGGGAGAAAATTTGCTGAGGGCACGCAAGAAAACTAAAGATTCAGAAGATTGTTCGAGTTAGAATTGAAAGACCTATGGATGGTTAGTTGCTGAGAAGTCACGGAGGTGAAGAACTGAAGTGAATTGCAATAGAGGGAAGAAAGAAATTGAAAAACCAACAAAAGAGTATGGTTTGAACAAATGGAACCGTAGTGTGATATGGAAAACTACTTTAACATGGTATGCGAGTAAGAAAGTTCCAAGGATTGAAATGTTTATGATGGAAGTTTTAGCAGCCAACTCTTGTTCGCCGTCAGATGTAAGTCATTGGGTGTTAATAGACGTTCATGGAAGTGGAATGAGGGTAATGCAAGGTTATGTTTGCAGTGTAACAGAGGAGTAAAGGAAAAAATTAAACATCTAATCCTAGAATGTGGTAGATATGAGCATGAGCAAGAAAGCTTCATGGATGTGGTTCGTGAGCATATTGGAGAGAACCAGTAGAATGTCAGGTGTGTTGAGGACTCGAGTATGAGACATCTCGTAGAGCTGGATGAGGAATGTAACATGCCTGTTGTGGATGCAGTGAAAAATTTCTTACTGTATGCTTGGAATAAGAGACATGGATGCTGGATAGTCAGTTTCCTGGACTAGAATATGACTACCTGCTAAGCATGAGGGCTGTTATAACGATATAGATCTCCCAGCATACAGACGTCAGAAGTTCCTCTTTTTTGCTGGCTCCCAAAAGGTCAGTCGTATCCTTCCCTTTCAACATTTGCTAAGAAAAACTTAGTCTGTATTATGTAGCCAATGAACGACTATTTAATGGAGCTAGCATCATCTATGATGAGAAGTGATCCAAATTAGCATCTGAGCGTGTTTGACCACATAACTCACATCATGAGTTATTAAGTCTTGGATAAATGAGTTTTTTCAAATGTCTTGAGTGCTTTTCAACTCAACTTTGGTTTTTAAGCCACAACTTAGCAATAATTAGCTACAAATATTGAATGTACGCAACTAGCAGCCTCTTCTGAACGGGTGATAGCTGAGAAAAGAGGTTGATGGGGAGCATCGGAGTTGGGTCCTCGTCCTGCATTCTAGTAACATAAATGATGAAGTCATTCAACACTATTACTTTTAAACTTGAGCTATTTTTGTAATAATTTTTCATTGCATAATTTATGTATCAGCTCATTAAAGTACTAAACCACTTCATTCATTAGTTGTGTCCATTGAAAAAATTAT
>VCRD01006282.1:18353-34813 GCA_006783055.1 Trinorchestia longiramus
TACTTCTGACATAATAATTATTTTCATGGATTTTCTGAGGCCGAAACACATTTTTCAGAGCTCAATATAGGAATAGACAGGACATCGACATGTACATAGGCTCCTGCAGATATTGAATTTAATATCTGCATCTGCATCCGCATCCACGGATGTTGAAAAATCCCCGTCCAGACCATCTTAAATCAAAAGTATCCATAAGCAAATAAAATTAATTTCATTATAAAATTTTCAATAGAGACGATATGAATCGTCTGTATTTAGAATATCTCTTCGACAGGAGGTGCAAATTAAAATTAAATAGAAACATAACTTAAGTGCAACGAACACAAAAGCTTTTTCCGTCATACCCACGAAATAATTAGAACCTTCACAAAAATTTGACGAAAAGCTGTAATCAAGGAAAACTTCAAACTGATTAAAAATGGAAATGATAAGTTTACAATGTTAGAGATGAGGACTAAAATATCTGGAGTGAGAAGTTTGGTATCTATAAAGTTAAGTTAAATCTATAGTATTCATATATTTATATAACTAACATATTGGCTGACATGAACACATCAGCTTCATGATTGTACTAAAAATTGAAAAGCAGTGTAAGCACGCGTTATAAATTTACAACTTGAAATAGAACTGCGGACCATTAGCAAAAGTTAAACGCATTTACTCTATGTATTAATTAAACGTTAAAACAACCCTTTTTTCACGTATTTTAATATTTTATTCTGGTCGTTAATGTATTTATCCAAAGATTAGTGGGGGACGAAGCATGATGGGTTTTTAGTTTCATGAAATTCTCTCAACACTTTTATGCGCACATCTCTTGAAACGTGGGTACACTGCATTTCATTTTACTGCGTATCACGCTCATAGATCTCAACAGATCAATGCTAATGTTTCTTGGCAAAGTGAAGCTGTTCTTGCGAACACCAGTAGTTTCCTGATAGATATGCAACTGTGCATGCATTTTTCTTCTCACAACGGTGAGCTCTCTTAGAAATCGTTTAGAATTTTCGTAGAATTTGCTAAACTCGTTCGTCGACTATTACCAATTTGTCGGGACCAAACACTACAGAGATCGTTTGTCTTTCAGGAAGAATTTAATGCCTTCTGAATTTACAACGAGGCGAACAGAATTCGCCATCGTGTTTCTAGCTTGAGATCGTGTTCTGTATAATCCTAAGATTGCTGTAGAGATCTTACGCTATATACAGCACCTGTTGCAGTAGAAATATTACATGTTGATTTGTTACTTCCATCACAGGCGACAATACATTCTCTATCAAATGGTTCAATTTTTCCACGCACATTTATTCCTACAGTATAAATAAACATTGGGTCAGTTATACCATTTAAACCAAGTAGCTTCTACGTCAGCGATGTTGGATTCTCTACTGAATATTTTCATATAGGTTTCCTCAAAACAAATTATTTCTAAAACTGTTGCAAAAAACTATCCAGTGTATCTGAAATCGATGCTCAACTTTTTTTACTATGCAGTGTTATTATAGATTATGTTCGTGGTTATAGAACGTTATCGTGATTATGGTTCATTAAAGCCTTCAGCATAATTCTGATGATGTCAGATGCAAACTGTTTTCACTAAACGATACCATTGTTGAAAAACACCGCCTGGCAACAAGTTTTAGAATTACTCTATCAATGTCAAAAGAGAACCGTTTTCAATCTATTTTATTTGTTTTCATTTTCTACTGTGGTGAATTAGCACAAACAACTTCGGAAAATATTTGAAGATCAATTAGCAGCCGGTAAACTTAGTTTAACTAACTTTGTGCCCAAAGCAATTCAAGTATTTTTATTCAACTCCTGGTGTGTATCGAATAGTTTGTCGTGCACGATATTGGTGGACTTCGTGTATACATGATAAGACGTGGTTAGTCCTCATTAGGCTAGCAACATTGTGTAATTTTTCAATTCTGAGTCGTGCTCGCTTATGATGGTGCTTCACTAGATGCAGTCTCACAGTGTGAGCGATAGTAGTATTTGTTTTTGGCTTACCGAGTTTGCATTTATCGTTAGACAAGGTCAAGACGTTTTTGTTCGGCCTGATGAGGATTTAATTTGTAGGATTAACTAGGTCATGAATTTTTGCCACGTTTTGATTTTTATGACCATATTTACACAAATGATCATGACACTTGTTCTTCATTGTAAAGTAGTTCAATTTTTGAGGAGATCATGGTGTTTGTCTCGTTTCTTCTGCTCTTGCGTGGTCTTTAGAATGTTAGCTACTTATGGATGATAGGGACATTGTGAAGTCAGTGTTCGTATCAGTAGAGGGTAATGCATTTGTTTGTATATATGTTTGTTATGGTTGGTAAAATCGAGTTCGTGGGTAGTCGATTAAGATTCTGAAATATTGATTCAATGAACAGGCCAGCATTTGCATTTGAATCCACCCTTACCGCTGAAAGGTTCACTGCGTTTGATATATTCAAGCGTCTACAACGCACAGCTACTGTTTTTGAACACGTGTCGTACCTGCGAAGTTTATTTGGTGGGGCTTGAACGTTCGACTGTTTAAGATTAATGCTTTAATTTCAGAGTACTCCAGAGTAGAAGGGATATGGTGAGTGGAGTCCAGCGTTGATTTCATAGTAATTTGGGCGAGAAATTGCTTTTTTATGCACGAATGTGAGGTCATGTTTGGTGGTTCTTGATTGCATGAGGGTGAGTTAAAACACAATCCTACAGTGGAATTGACGTAAAATCTAATTTTCTTCCACGTACAAGCGCTTTACGCCGGTATTGATTATTCATATGTACGATATAAATGCAGGCAAGGTCGTGTTTTGTTGCAATAAGTTCCTTGGTTTGAGTGAGGCATGATTAAGAAAGGCAGAGATTTCCGAAAGAAATAATGTGATTTAATATTTGGGCATTCACTTAATGGTTTGTAGATTATCGTGAAATCACCCAGATGATATGGTTTGAATTGAACGTGTGTGATCGATGCCACTTCTTTTGACTGAAAATATCTTGTAAAAGTATAATGTCAAAGGGTTGGACATGATAGCGGTGGAAGTTTCTGGTATAAATTCATCACGTCGACATTTGTTTCGAAAAACTGTTCACTAATTAAATGATTATTGTACATAACAGTGGTAAATGAGGCTAGATCAAGCCGTGCACGCATCAGTAACACGATGCAAAAGTTTTAAAATATATATTTTTCGTGTGTTTTTTCATTGCTTACATATTGATCTACTGTTTCTGCTGATTCTAAAAATACAATAATTTTTCAGTATCGTCGACTATTAAAAAAATGTATTGTCTCTCATTGTTTTGTAGATTCGGTATTGTTATAATGTTCCGGTATTAATTTTCAATTCAGATTCAGTCAAATTTTCTCTTTCAGATCAATTACAAAATTCTGTTGGTTTCAGGATAGCTAATAGGGAATGCAAAAAATCTTCAAATACATTTTTTGTTACGAGTGTGTATTATATTGGATATAACACGTATTACATAAGTTCGTGAGAGGCGCCAAATTATGTACGTACATTGTGCAGATTCTATTTTATTATAGAATGCGCATGGATGACCAGAAAAACAATGAGCTCTCGATATGACGTGTAGTAGCGGTCGATCTACTCATAAAGGATGGTTAAGAAGTTCGGGAAAGTCTTTAGCCATGCCCAGGGTATAGAGAGGGCTAAAGAATCATAACGATGACTGTTGCTTTTGCATGATCGATGTGACATGCTACAGAAAAGGGAAAAGAATATAAGCTCTTCAGTATCCAGACCTACTATCATTCAGAGCACCTTCCCCACATGATGACAGTTCATCAGTGCTACTAGCATCAGAAAATGTAAATATACTTTCCATCACACTGTTCAAAATGATTACATTTAGCTTACATGTACACTAAACATTTACTATGCATTCGTTGTCCTAATGATACATGGAATATTGATGCTACTTAAGTCTGTTGAAATTGCTACACATATTATAGGAATATTTTTTTTTCAGATAGATGTTATGGATAGTCAGTATGGAAAGTCAAGTAGCAACCGCCACGACATGCAGGAAGGTTTAGTGCCAAGAATAACTTCGGAGTCCCATTATCAAAATCAGAGTGAGCTACATGATTTAATTTGAGATTTGGATCTGACTAAATCAAGAGCTGAACTTTTCTTCCAAGGCTGAAGGCTAGAATCTACTCAGGGAAGACTGGAAGACATCTTTGTACCGAAAAAACGATAAAGAATTGAAAATTTACCATGCAAGTATAAATGACCTGTACAGATATCATTAGTTTTTTCGATTCAGGCATGATCCTGTAGAAGGGCGACTGTAGTGACCACTCTCATAATCACTCTTCAGTCCCAACCCTCAGACATGTCTTATCTCCGACCAGACATCGAATATCTTTATCTTACTCGGAGTGACGACTGAGGGTGTAAGGGACCGTCGAGGAACCAAATAGGAGAAAAGGTAATTAAAGGCAGGATGAGTAACAGTTTATATTTACACATTTGAATATGATATTTGTTCTTTGTTGCGCATGTTTGCCCATCCTGCCCGTAGACGGGATGGCTGGTTTCTGCTTTCTTCTGCTCTGCTGTTGGCTGTGAGTTGAGTTGTTCAGGTGATGAGAGTTCTTGGTAGAGATGTTGACTTTAGAAGCGCTGGGTAGAGAGTCTGTGTGTGCCGGTCGGTCGGTCGGTGCCAATAGCAAAGGTTTGAGAGAGAGTTTGGCACAGGGTGTACCTAAGTAAAGGGGTGAAACGGAAAGGGATACTAGGAGGGAAAAGAAATGAGCGCTGTGCGCACATATATCAAGTGGTTGGGGTCTATCCCTGGCGTATGTTGACTTCACATTGAATATCTTCAGCTCGTCACTCCCACTCTACACAAGTGGGAGAGATAAGCTCTCCATTGAATATCTTGCACTCATCTCTCCGACTCTGACGAGCAGGAGAGATGACCCTCCTCCCCCTTTAGAGGTCGCGAGACAACTCCTGTGTGTGCCGAGCGCTGTAGCCTCATTATATAGGGCGGTTGGCTGGGCCCTGCTGCCTGAGGGTGACCGCTCATTGGTAAATGACAGCTAGCCTAGCGTGGGATTCACTTCTTCTGTCCCGTTTGCTCATTGGTTGATAACAGCTAGCCTCATCGTGAGGCTCGCTTGTAGTGGAGCCATGCGATTCACTACACGACTGTTCATAGATAGTTCAAAATGAAGTATCAAAATACTGCTACTCCACAATGTAAATGTATATCTTTTTTTGCCTCTTGCACTCTCCATACAGAAAAAAGAAATTGCGATAGTATCAAAAAACTTGATAAAAAAAATTACGCTAAATTCTAATTGGATGTTTGTGCTGATTTGAAGGTGCTTGCCTTCATGCTTGGCTTGCGAAAGGGAACATAAAATACGCGTTTGTTTTCTTTTGGAACAGCAGGGAAAATTATTATCCATACCAGAGAGTACATTGTCTCCTACTAGTGGAACTGCATCCAGGAATGTTAAATGTTCTCAAACAGCCTCTAGTAAATTCCAACAAAGTCTTATTACCTCCTCAATTTCATATCAATTTCTGATTGATAAAACTGCTTGCAAAAGCTTCAGATTTTGAAAAGGTTTTCCAAGAAATTCGTTTTAAGTTTCCAAGTCTGTCTAAGGCTAAAATCAGGGAAGGCATATTTGTTGGGTACCAAGGAAACACAATTTTGAAGTCAGAAAAACTGGAATGACGGATGAAAAAGCTTGAAAATTGGCTTGATGTGCATTTAGTGGGCTCTTATGAAGTCACAAGGATCTTAATTACAGATCGCTGGCTGCGAAACTTATTGGAAACATCATACAGATATGTTGTCGTAATTCTTACAACTATTTTTTGCATTATCACCTAGATTTTTTGCCCAAAAACTTGGGTAATGTAAATAAGGATCATGGTGAACTTTTTTCAGGACATCGCTGAAATGGAAAGAATATAACTAAAACAATCAGTAACAGCAATGAGATTTTATATGTGATCGCAATTCAGAAAATATGGATGTATACACTCCAGAATATCTCAATCGGCATGGCACATCCATTGATAAGAAAAGAGTTATCAAGGCATTTACGGTGAAAATTTTTGTTGTTTCTGTTCGTTCTAACTAATATTATATTTCTTCAATACCTTTCAGTGTATAAGTAAGTGGTAAATATGAATAGTAAATGGTGTGTACTTATTATTGCAATACTAGCATAGATTGAACGAAGTGCTATAGTGAAAAGTTACACATATAACGAGAAAATCTGAATTTAACATTATATAAATAGCTATCGATATTACGTCAAAACGAATGTAATTTTTGAATTGAGTGAAAAAATATATGCGAACATTAAAAAATAATGGATCAAATAACAAACGCTACACTGTGTACTCTGTCGAATTGAGCCCCAGTAAGGGCCAGATTATCTCTCATATCATGGATAACGTGTGAACTCTTAATTTGGAAGGTATGGAGGGTTTCATCAAAAGTGATTTCAGCACTACATATATGATTATATAACTTCAGCTAAAACTAGGAACGCGCCATTGTTTCGAAGGAACATCTACGCATGTCAGGCAGTGAAAGATGAAAAAAACTTAAAACTAACTTGATGTGCTTATGTTCAATGCAATTAATTTTTTCTATCAATGAAAACAAATTCAAAATCACGAAGGTTTACAAAGCCGTGTTATATCAATCTTAAAATAGTGTAAATTATGTGTCGATACGACTCTTGTCTTTACGTTAAAGCATGACTCATGATATATATGCGAACATTAATTGAATCTTGCGAGATAAAAGAGTATACGTACACCTTTACGTTCTTCGGAATGCAACTAATTATTCATAACGAAACAGTCGTCGCAAAT
This sequence comes from Trinorchestia longiramus, assembly GCA_006783055.1. Taxonomy (NCBI): domain Eukaryota; kingdom Metazoa; phylum Arthropoda; class Malacostraca; order Amphipoda; family Talitridae; genus Trinorchestia; species Trinorchestia longiramus. Next base: position 25,232 of record VCRD01006282.1, read on the forward strand.
GGTAAAGATTCAAACCTACTGACATATAATGACATGTTATTCATTAATGAGGCCGATGCAAGAAGGGAACAGATATGACAAGTTAATTAGCAATGCTTACTTTAACACATAGGAAAATGGCACGAAGTATATCATGAATCAATGTAAATCACTATAATCCTATTTCCTAAAATTTACACAAATTCCATTCATAATGATTACCTAAATTCGTATCACACTGAATGGCCGGAGAGATGAAACGCTATTACATTAACAACACACGTAAAAGGCACGCTAGCTTGTCATGAATTAATGGTATCAATGCAATACTATTAACCAAATTCACCAATACTATCCACCCAAACGCACTTTCACGAATTAATCAATTCAATGCAATCCTGTAGACTAATTTCCCTGATAATCATCACCCTAGTTCACTCTCACACCGAATGACAGGAAGAATGGAATCTTGTTCATGCTAACCAGACTCTTCATCCTATTGCGCGTTCACTCTTTGTCGCAGGGTTGTCCCTAATGTTTTCACGTGTGTGCGTATGTGTACATTGTCTCCAAGTTTTACACGCTGTTCCTTAACTTTCACTGATTTTAAAGGGCACCGATGGGTTGAAATTTGTTAACTAACATCACGTAGTTTCTGTTGTTGATTTTCCGCAGTAATTAACGTAGTCATTAAATTCAAATTGACGCTAAAATCCCGAGCTCCAAGTTATTTATAGGCAAGAACTTCTCCAAGTTTATGCGAACTTCTTCAAAGTTTCATGTGCACAAACTTCTTCTAGTTTGAGCTCATGTCAAGTTTGTGCCCATGTTTGTGCCCGGTAGGTCCAAAGAACCTCCCTCCCTAAAAATGAGAGGAAAATCCTCCATGCCTTGACAGAGTTGCCCTATTACGCTTATGCATATTGTTTCTGTTTCTTATTTTAAAAATATTCCCACCTCCGCGTAGAGAAGTTTTTATGTCTTTTCATTTCTGGTAAATGATGGCCTACCGTTGCTCGTCGATGCCCTCTGCTGCTGCTTCCCAGCACTGTATTCATTTCCTATTTCTGAGCTTTTCGAACTCCTTTGGTATTTCGACAGCCGCTTATATAATCCTTCGGTCTTTTAGAACCACTCCTCTCGGCCCTTCCTTCGTAGCTCCTGACGGTTGGTGGCTCGAACTTTGATGTGTAATTCACATGCTTGAGTTTTGCTAATAATAGCGTACTGCGTGTTTGTGTTTCTGGCGGTGCGACGGTTGTGTTCTAATGCTCACATTACAAATCCACCATCACCATCATCACACATCATCATCATCACCACACATAGATACGTCATCACATTTCATCATCACCACAATTATTGTAAAAGATTTATAGAGCTTATTATAAGAAAACATTTCAAAATATACCGAATAAGAACGCTAGGAGAAAACCTTTATTCACAAGTTCAAAGAGGTACTCATAATACTAAGGCACAGACGCAACTGACTTTTCCATATAATCACCACGAATGTGTAAGCATTTCTTCCTTTGGTGCACTAACGTATCGATATCGACGAAAAATAGGTGTAAAGATCGGAGAGTCACTTCAAGACTGCTGTAACCCAGTAGTTTATACACGGTACTGTACACGTTGCCAAAGAGATGTTTCTGTGCAATCTAGCCAAACGAATACGATGGTCGGTTTGAATCGAAACTTCCACACAGTACATGATATCACCTGTGGTGTGTGCATGGCCTGATCTTTAATTTTCTCGTACAGTTGTGCTACCTTTATCGAACACTGCACCTCAAATCCACACTTGTTTTAGTGGCCATACACTCGCTCCGAACACATACACCAGTTACAGATGAATTTTAACAGAGGGAGCCATCTATAAACGTAGAATAGAATAGAATATGACAAAAAGAACGAGCCGTTTGGTTCATTCTTCCGCTGCTTTCCCAGTCAAATGCCGTCTAAAATTAAGCAACAATTATGTAAAAGCACCTCCATCACTCACAGGTACTTCAGTCTCGTACGTATACCTCAATCGTGCACAGGCTTGAGAAGTAAAGAAGGCTGGTGGAGAGGTAATAGTCATACTCATAGAAAATGGAAAAGAATAAAACAATAGAAACGAGTTGTTTGGCCCATTCTATGGTCGATACCCAAATCCCATGCCGTCTAAAGTAAGAGCATCAATCATACCCAAGTAGACAGGTTAAATGGGGCCCACGTGGGGCCCACGTGGGTCCCTGGGCATTGGATGGACGGCATCAAAATATATATTTATAAGCGCCTGGGCATAGAGTGGGCAGAAGATGGTTTTGTCATGAAACCTAAAATCTGGGTTTTACATGGGTTCGTAATATGGATATGATATGACTAGCCCATTGGAATTTCCCTACATGGTCAGCCCAGGTGTAACCCAGGTGTAAATTCTCAAAAAAATTTTTAGAAAAAATTTTTAAGAAAAAGTCTCAAAAAATTTAAAAAAAAAATCAAAATAATGATCAAAAATAATGTTTAAAAATATTTGATTTTTTTTTTGAAAAAATAAAAATAAATAAAAATAAAAAAGTTAAAACAAAATTTAAAAAAAAATTACAAAAAGAATTAAAAAAACAAATTAAAAAAATGGCGACGAAAAATGTTGAAAAATTCTTTAAAAAATTCTCAAGACATGCTCAAAATAAAGTCAAAATAATTGAAACAAAATTATCATAAAAATTCATAAAAAATCCATTAAAAAATTATGAACTCTCCGTACCAACGTATGTTTTTGTTACTATTGCGCAACTGTGAACAGCATATTGACAGCAATAAATGAATTCTAATTCATTTTTTTACGGTGGCTATATCGGAAAAATATTCATCTTTGTTTTTAACCCTACGAGTTTTTTCAATTTAAACATTTTCATTCATAGTGGAATATTAATGACGTGATTTTGTACGTTTTCAATATATTTGGTACGTTTTTATCCGTTTTTTTCATATATGTACTAAGAGGTAGATGACGCTGCAGTCTCGAAATTAAACTTCTGTAATGTGCTGTGTCATACCTGTGAACTAAACCACAATTTGTGACCTTAATTTGACTAAATGTGATCTTATTTGACCTAAAATAATAAAGGATGTGACGAGAGTCAGGTGAATATCCATATTTAGGCTCTACGACACTAATGTAGTCGAAATGAACTCAAACGTAACCCTAGTTNAGTATTGAACAGAATGATTATGCGGCCCGCGCTCGTCATTCTTTCAGTTATCCGGCCCACTGTGAAAAAAGTTTGGTGACCCCTGACTTAATGGTTTGTAGACGATCGTTAAATCCCCCAGATATGGTTTGAATTGAACGTGTGTGATCGATGCCACTCCTTTTGACTGAAAATATCTTGTAAAAGTATAGTGTCAAAGGGTTGGTCATGATAGCGGTGGAAGTTTTTGGTATAAATTCATCACGTCGACATTTGTTTCAAAAAACTGTTCATTAATTAAATGATTATTGTACATAACAGTGGTAAACAAGGCTATATCAAGCCGTGCACGCATCAGTAACACGATGCAAAAGTTGTAAAATATATATTTTTCGTGTGTTTTTTCATTGCTTACATATTGATCTATTGTTTCTGCTGATTCTAAAAATACAATAATTTTTCAGTATCGTCGACTATTAAAAAAATATATTATCTCTCATTGTTATTGTAGATTCGGTATTGTTATAATGTTCCGGTATTAATTTTCAATTCAGATTCAGTCTAATTTTCTCTTTCAGATCAATTACAAAATTCTGTTGGTTTCAGGATAGCTAATAGGGAATGGAAAAACTCTTCAAATACATTTTTGTTACGAGTGTGTATTATATTGGAAATAACACGTATTACATAAGTTCGTGAGAGGCGCCAAATTATGTACATACATTGTGCAGATTCTATTTTATTATAGAATGCGTATGGATGACCAGAAAAACAATGAGCTCTCGATATGTCGTGTAGTAGCGGGCGATCTACTCATAAATGATGGTTAAGAAGTTCCGGAAAGTCTTTAGCCATGCCCAGGGTATAGAGAGGGCTAAAGAATCATAACGATGACTGTTGCTTTTGCATGATCGATGTGACATAGTACAGAAAAGGGAAAAGAATATAAGCTCTTCAGTATCCAGACCTACTATCATTCAGAGCACCTTTCCCACATGATGACAGTTCATCAGTGCTACTAGCATCAGAAAATGTAAATATACTTTCCATCATACTGTTCAAAATGATTACATTTAGCTTACATGTACACTAAACATTTAATATGCATTCATTGTCCTAATGATACATGGAATATTGATGCTACTCAAGTCTGTTGAAATTGCTACACATATTATAGGGGTATTTTTTCAGATAGATGTTATGGATAGTCAGTATGGAAAGTCAAGTTCAGTCCCAACCCTCAGACATGTCTTATCTCCGACCAGACATCAAATATCTTTATCTTACTCGGAGTGAGCGCCTGAGGGTGTAAGGGACCGTCGAGGAACCAAATAGAAGAAAAGGTAATTAAAGGCAGGATGAGTAACAGTTTGTATTTACACATTTGAATATGATATTTGTTCTTTGTTGCGCATGTTTGCCCATCCTGCCCGTAGACAGGATGGCTGGTTTCTGCTTTCTTCTGCTCTGCTGTTGGCTGTAAGTTGAGTTGTTCAGGTGATGAGAGTTCTTGGTAGAGATGTTGATTTTAGAAGCGCTGGGTAGAGAGTCTGTGTGTGCCGGTCGGTCGGTCGGTGCCAATAGGAAAGGTTTGAGAGAGAGTTTGGCACAGGGTGTACATAAGTAAAGGGGTGAAACGGAAAGGGATACTAGGAGGGAAAAGAAATGAGCGCTGTGCGCTCATATATCAAGTGGTTGGGATCTATCCCTGGGGTATGTTGACTTCACATTGAATATCTTCAGCTCGTCACTCCCACTCTACACAAGTGGGAGAGATAAGCTCTCCATTAAATATCTTGCACTCATCTCTCCCACTCTGACGAGCAGGAGAGATGACCCTCCTCCACCTTCATAGGTCGCGAGACAACTCCTGTGTGTGCGGTGGTGGTCGATACCAATAGAAAAGATTTGAGAGAGAGTTTGGCACAGGGTGTACCTAAGTAAAGGGGTGAAACGGAGGGGATACTAGGAGGGGAATAGAAATGAGCGCTCAGCGCACATGTCGAAGTCACCAGCTTGGTCGACTAGTCACCAGCTTGGTCGACTGGTGAGCAAATCCGCTTGCGAGCGGAAAGACCCGGGTTCGAATCCCACTGCCGCCATGGTTGACGCGGCTAGAAATACGGCATGGGACTTGGGTAAACAACCGAATAATTATCTAAGTAATCATCCGATCCAAGAATGGGCCAGAAGGTTCGTTCCTATAGCCTCATTCTATTCTATATTCTATTCTATTTTATTGAGTGGTGGGGGTTTGTCGTTGGGGTAGCCTCATTATATAGGGCGGTTGGCCGGGCACTGCTGCCTGAGCGTGACCGCTCATTGGTAAATGACAGCAAGCCTAGCGTGGGATTCACTTCTTCTGTCCCGTTTGCTCATTGGTTGATGACAGCTAGCCTCATCGTGAGGCTCGCTTGTAGTGGAGCCATGCGATTCACTACACGACTGTTCATAGATAGTTCAAAATGAAGTATCAAAATACTGCTACTCTACAATGTAAATGTATATTTTTTTTACCTCTTGCACTCTCCATACAGAAAAAAGAAATTACGATAATATCAAAAAACTTGATAAAACAAATTACGCAAAATTCGAATTGGATGTTTGTGCTGATTTAAAGGTGCTTGCCTTCATGCTTGGCTTGCGAAAGGGAACATAAAATATTCGTTTGTTTTCTTTTGGAATAGCAGGGAAAATTATTATCCTTACTAGAGAGTACATTGTCTCCTACTAGTGGAACTGCATCCAGGAATGTTAAATGTTCTCAAACAGCCTTTAGTAAATTCCAACAAAGTCTTGTTACCTCCTCAATTTCATATAAATTTCTGATTGATAAAACTGCTTGCAAAAGCTTCAGATTTTGAAAAGGTTTTCCAAGAAATTCGTTTTAAGTTTCCAAGTCTGTCTTAGGCTAAAATCAGGGAATGCATATTTGTTGGGTACCAAGGAAACGCAATTTTGAAGTCGGAGAAACTGGAATGAGGGATGAAAAAGCTTGAAAATTAGCTTAATGTGCATTTAGTGGGCTCTTATGAAGTCACAAGGATCTTAATTACAGATCGCTGGCTGCAAAACTTATTGGAAACATTATACAGATATGTTGTCGAAATTCTTACGACTATTTTTTGCATTATCACCTAGATTTTTTGCCCAAAAACTTGGGTAATGTATATAAGGATCATGGTGAACTTTTTTCAGGACATCGCTGAAATGGAAAGAATATAACTAAAACAATCAGTCACAGCAATGAGATATTATATGTGATCGCAATTCAGAAAATATGGATGTATACACTCCAGAATATTTCGATCGGCATGGCACATCCATTCATAAGAAAAAAGTTATCAAGGCATTTACGGTGAAAATTTTTGTTGTTTTTGTTTGTTCTAACTACTATTATACTTCTTCAATACCTTTCAGTGTATAATTAAGTAGTAAATATGAATAGTAAATGGTGTGTACTTATTATTACAATACTAGCATAGATTGAACGAAGTGCTATAGTGAAAAGTTACATATATAACGAGAAAATCTGAACTTAACATCATATAAATAGCTATCGATATTACGTCAAAACGAATGTATTTTTTGAATTGAGTGAAAAAATATATGCAAACATTAAAAAATAATGGATCAAATAACAAACGCTACAATGTGAACTCTGTCGAATTGAGCCCCAGTAAGGGCCCGATTATCGCTCATTTCATGGATAACGTGTGAACTCTTAATTTGGAAGGTATGCAGGGTTTCATCAAAAGGGATTTCAGCACTACATATATGATTATATGACTTCAGCTAAAACTAAGAACGCGCCCTTGTTTCGAAGGAACATCTACGCATGTCAGGCAGTGAAACATGGAAAAAAACTTAAAAACTAACTTGATGTGCTTATGTTCAATGCAATTAATTTTTTCTATCAATGAAAACACATTCAAAATCACGAAGGTTTTCAAAGCCGTGTTATATCAATCTTAAAATAGCGTAAATTATGAGTCGATACGACTCTTGTCTTTACGTTAAAGCATGAACCATGATATATATGCGAACATTAATTGAATCTTGCAAGATAAAAGAGTATACGTACATCTTTACGTTCTTCGGAATGCAACTAATTATTCATAACGAAACAGTCGTCGCAAATGGTAAAGATTCAAACCTACTGACATATAATGAATGTTATTCATTAATGAGGTCGATGCAAGAAGGGAACAGATATGACAAGTTAATTAGCAATGCTTACTTTAACACATAGGAAAATGGCACGAAGTATATCATGAATCAATGTAAATCACTATAATCTTATTTCCTAAAATTTACCCAAATTCCATTCATAATGATTACCTAAATTCGTATCACACTGAATGGCAGGAGAGATGAAACGCTATTACATTAACAACACACGTAAAAGACACGCTAGCTTGTCATAAATTAATGGTATCAATGTAATACTATTAACCAAATTCACCAATACTATCCACCCAAACGCACTTTCACGACTTAATAAATTCAATGCAATCCTGTAGACTAATTTCCCTGATAATCATCACCCTAGTTCACTCTCACACCGAATGACAGGAAGAATGGAATCTTGTTCATGCTAACCAGACTCTTCATCCTATTGCGCGTTCACTCTTTGTCGCAGGGTTGTCCCTAATGTTTACACGTGTGTGCGTGTGTGTACATTGTCTCCAAGTTTTACACGCTGTTCGTTAACTTCCACTGATTTTAGAGGGCACTGATGGGTTGAAATTTGTTAACTAACATCACATAGTTTCTGTTGTTGATTTTTCGCAGTGATTAACGTAGTCATTTAATTCAAATTGACGCAAAAATCCCGAGCTCCAAGTTATTTATAGGCAAGAACTTCTCCCAAGTTTATACGAACTTCTTCAAAGTTTCATGTGCACAAACTTCTTCTAGTTTGTGCCCATGTCAAGTTTGTGCCCATGTTTGTGCCCGGTAGGTCCGAAGAACCTCCCTCCCTAAAAATGAGAGGAAAATCCTCCATAGGTACATGCCTTGACAGAGTTGCCCTAATACGCTTATGCATATTGTTTCTGTTTCTTATTTTAAAAATATTCCCACCTCCGCGTAGAGAAGTTTTTTGTCTTTTGATTTCTGGTAAATGATGGCCTGCCGTTGCTCGTCGATGCCCTCTGCTGCTGCTTCCCAGCACTGTATTCATTTCCTATTTCTGAGCTTTTCGAACTCCTTTGGTATTTCGACAGCCGCTTATATAATCCTTTGGTCTTTTAGAACTACGCCTCTCGGCTCTTCCTTCGTAGCTCCTGACGGTTGGTGGCTCGAACTTTGATGTGTAATTCACATGCTTGAGTTTTGCTAATAATAGCGTACTGCGTGTTTGTGTTTCTGGCGGTGCGACGGTTCTGTTCTAATGCTCACATGCCGCAAAGTTCCACTTTTACAAATCCACCATCACCATCATCACACATCATCACACATCATCATCATCACCACAATCATTGTAAAAGATTTATAGAGCTTATTATACGAAAATATTTCCAAATATACCGAATAAGAACGCTAGGAGAAAACCTTTATTCACAAGTTCAAAGAGGTACTCCAAATACTAAGGCACAGACGCAACTGACTTTTCCATATAATCACCACGAATGTATAAGCATTTCTTCCTTTGGTGCACTAACGTATCGATATCGACGAAAAATAAGTGTAAAGATCGGAGAGTCACTTCAAGAGTGCTGTAACCCAATAATTTATACACGGTACTGTACACGTTGCCAAAAAGATGTTTCTGTGCAATCTAGCCAAACGAATACGATGGTCGGTTTGAATCGAAACTTCCACACAGTACATGATATCACCTGTGGTGTGTGCGCTTGGCCTGATCTTTAATTTTCTCGTACAGCTGTGCTACCTTTATCGAACACTGCACCTCAAATCCACACTTATTTTAGTGACAATACACTCGCTCCGAGCACATACACCAGGTGCATATGAATTTTAACAGAGGAAGCCATCTATAAACATAGAATAGAATAGAATATGACAAAAAGAATGAGCCGTTTAATTCATTCTTCCGCTGCTTTCGCAGTCAAATACCGTCTAAAATTAAGCATCAATCATGTACAAGCACCTCCATGTTGTTGTTGTTGTTGTTTGCCCAGCGGGTCGTCCGGGGCGACTCAGGGGTGCGGCGGAGGCTCGGGTGGGGGTCGGATAGGAGGAGGGAAGTAGGCTGAAAAAGAAGGGACACTGGAGAGAAAGGCTGCCGTGGACACTGGGTTCAGCCAGAGGTCCAGAGGGGTAAGGTGGGTGGGGGTGTTTGGGCAGCTGAAGATGTGGCTGGTGGTCTGATCCGCGGCGCCGCAGGCAGGACATGTGGGGTCCTGCACTGCTCCTATTCGGGCCTGGTACGAGTTCAGGGCTCTGCTGTGGCCCG
>VCRD01006283.1:12737-28147 GCA_006783055.1 Trinorchestia longiramus
TCACTGTAAAATCTGGCAATTTTTCAATTATCGCAGCTAGAACAAATCTCGAAACATCTTTTATGGCATCGCAAAATGTTGCTACTGAAGTGAATTCTCGTTCATCTACACAAGTTTTGCGCTGCATTGCGCCCACAAATTTTCAATCGAGTTCAAATCTGGCGAAGACGGTGGACACAGCATCACATTGTTGCTATCCAAGCGCCATGAGGCAAGATTAAGCATTGTTGCATTTGCTGGATGTGCTGAGGCTTTGTTTTGTACAAACACGATCTTCTTTGTAAGTGCCAAAGATTGGTCTTAAAAGCAAGCAAAAGTTGCTTCATTCAAATGATCGTAATGAGAAGCTTGATGAACTGCAACGCCCTCGGGAATATTAAGAGGAGCCATAATTATGATTCCGGCTGCCATTACACTACCACCTTGCTGACGTTGAAAACGTCTGCTCATTGACATTCACTCATTGACGTTTATTCCTCCATCAATGTTTGTTCCTCCATCAATGTTTGTTCCTCCACCAGTGTTTATTCCTCCATCAGTGTTTATTTCTCCATCAGTGTTTATTTCTCCATCTACGTTTATTTCTCCATCTACGTTTATTTCTCCATCTACGTTTATTTCTCCATCTACGTTTATTTCTCCATCTACGTTTATTTCTCCATCTGCGCTTATTTCTCCATCTGCGCTTATTTCTCCATCTGCGCTTATTTCTCCATCTGCGCTTACAGTATTTCTCCATCTGCGCTTACAGTATTTCTCCATCTGCGCTTATTTTTCCATCTGCGCTTATTTTTCCATCTGCGTTTATTTTTCCATCTACGTTTATTTTTCCATCTACGTTTATTTTTCCATCTACGTTTATTTTTCCATCTACGTTTATTTTTCCATCTACGTTTATTCCTCCATCTACGTTTATTCTTCCATTAACGTTTATCCCCTATCAACTCTTATTCACCCATGAGCGCTTATTCACCCGTGAACAATTATTTATAACTCATGAATTCTTCATTTGATAATACGTATTTACTCGTCAACGCACATTATCGATTTACGCCTCTTCACCCACTGATGACATCGCCGACCTCTGCCGTACTCATGTATCTTGCGTCATTTATGCACTTCTTACACATTTTTCATCCGTTTTATGTTATAAATAGAACCGTTGATAACCCAAACGTTCCATTAATTAAGGTTCTTTTGATTTTATGTGATATTTAAATAATAAAGTAATATCTCAGTATTCGTGAATGCCCTATAGAAACTGATCCGTTCAGGCACTTACTATCAATTGCTGCAAGTATGAAAAGTGTGAGAAATTGTACTCAAGACTTAAATATGGTATTAACTGTCCAGTAATGCTTTGGTTTTATGCAATACTCCCGAGACAGCTGACGAGTACTTTCAAAATTTCGAACGTTAACGAAAATGATCATGTATTTGCTTGTTCTTACGTTATGTCTCGGCATGGCCTGCAACTTGAAGAGCTTGATTCATTTGTGTGTAAAAATATCTTGACCGCAATTCCTATCAAATATTTTGTACAATAGATCTTAGCAATAACATGAGCCAAGCTAAAACGGTCTTGTAAGATGGGTGCAATTTTTCTGTCACGTTGCTGATGGTGCTGAAGTTCCGGCCGGCAGACGCAAGTTCGAGTGTATGTGCGCCAGCTAGAGCGAGTTACCGGAAATCATTTTCTGTGTGTTTTCTTCATATTGCCATTAACTTCATTAACTTCATTTCTCATTAACTTCACGTACGAACATTTCAGAATTTCTCCGTAGAAACCACTTCGTTGCCTCAGAAGTTCTAATTTTCCAGTCGGTATCATTCCAAAAGCTAACACTTTGGAAAGTTTTTTTCTGTAAGGTACGTTTGCAAATTTTTGTGACGTTGTAAGGCGATGCGTTTGTAGTCATTAACTTTAAAACAAACACTTTCTTAATAAAAACATTTTCCCTCTAATCTGGCCGAGGGAGAGCGACTAGTTTCTTTGCTGTTAGAAGCTTTCTTAATGTGATAACGGAAGTGCTTCTCGCGTTGAATAATTTCTGTTCCATTGTGTAGCGCTAATCACGGAAACTACTTCTTTCTTTTTTGGGTGTTAATCTGGAGATAGGTAACTATGCTGTATTTGCTGAACTAATTGGGTCATTAGTTGCAATAATTCAGTGATTAACTATATGAACTTGATATTAAAATACATTTTTTTGCAGTTATTGGCATTAATTTTGTGATTAGTTGTATCAATTAGGTGACTAGCTACATTCACTTGGTGATTAGTTTCACTAATTGAGGGATTGGCTGAATTAATTACGTAATCCAAGCTCGTAATCCAAGCTAAAAAGTAAAGACGTCAGTTTGCTGTCGAAAACTTAACCTGCAAACTAAAATTTTCTTAAATTCAGTGTAAAAACAAGCATTCTTTTAATGTGAGACAAGGCTGCTGGAATTTCTTGGGTAGGAAAATAACAGGAATTATTTATTTCACTTGCGATGTTGTCCCCCAACTTGAGTTCAGTGTTAAATTCGCCCAAAATCTCAGATTCCGTCACTTGCTATAGAAATTTCATTAGTTCAGATGTTGATTAACACGTGTAAAATATTCTCAATTGTAATTTAGTTTTGACTAGGCAAGAATAAGTCATGTTTTATGATGTACATTTTTAGGCTACCCTGTAAGCTATTCGAACAGTTCAACTTAGCCTTTAAACATAACTGCATTGGTCTGTTAATCAGCTTCAAGTATTGCAGTTTAGGGCAACATAGGTTTTTTTTTACTATCCTTTGAAAGAAAAGTTATGTTGCCTGACTTTGCATAACTCGCGTATGCGAAAGCTGTGTTTCTCATTAACTCGGTGCAATGGAACAAATTGAAAGGAAGAACATGTTCTCGAAGCGATTCGTATTTTTCAGAAAGTACGTATTATTTTTTCCCTTATCCGTTCGTATACTCCATACAACTACTTTATCTCTCTCTTTCAGACTTCTACTCAGCGAAAAAGACTCATTCTAGCTTAGATATTTCAAGCACTGTGCTTCTGTGCATTCCAGAGAGTCCTGTTAGAGCTACAGAAGCTGACACAGACACTTAGCCTCTGCAAGAGATTCGTTCCAGTCCTCGATCTCGTGATTTCGAGGTCGGTAATCTGCCACTAAGAGCCTCTCCTTAAAGCGCTTTCTGCGCACACACGGTGTAGGCTGAGCCCTCGTAGTATATGTGGTGAATGTTACGCACAAACTGTGTTTTACGTACATGTAGTGTTCTTTGTGATTACTGTGCACACTGTGTACTTTGGTGTGTGCGCTTACTTAATCCTCTTCGGACCGTTCATAGGGCAGCAATGAATCCCCGCCATTCAGCCCTTCCGGTTGCCATAGTTTCCACCTCATCTATACTGAGATCATGTGCATGTGTGTGCACACACAAACACAAAAAGTGTGTTGTACTCTATTGCATATATGCTGAATATTGTGCACACATGCAGTGCATAATGTGTCCTAGTAGTACGCATTGTGAATACGGTAGAAACAGTATGTTGTGCACTGTTGTGTATACGGTGAATATTGTATATATGTATACAATGTGTGATATGCTTCAATAGTGCACATTGTGAATATTGTGCAGACACGCAGTGTATGGATACGACTTTTAGTAGTGTAAATTGTGAATACAGTGATCACTCATAGTCCGTACTGTAATTAGCAGTGTACTATACTATGAATACTGCGCAGGAACAGTGTATGCTGTACTTAGTAGTGCACAAGTTCGACTCATTTCCCAACTTGGACCATGTCGAGGAGGGTGTATAGAACAAAGGCTTCCCGACTCTATGTACATCCGAGGTCGTGTTATCACACCTCAAGTTCAGTCGTTACGCCTACGTATTTCTGCAACCTGTGTTCAGTAAATAGACGCTAACTTAATGCGAAGAATCGAACTACCTCTCACAAACTGCAAGCTAGGTATGCAGACATGTGGTCCCACTTCGTCATACAAGTAATAGTGATAAATTCAAAGTCACTGAGCGTTTAATAGTTAGTGTTGTGGAACAGCTGTATGTGGGAATTTTTCAGCAAATCACTGTCACACCACATCCTAGTATGTACCACCTTCTCGGACAACGTGTTCGACAAGTGATACACACGTGAGTTCCAGTTGTTAATTATTCAAAAAATTGGCATATGAAAAATATTATTAGAAACGGGAGGAGAGGCTTGCCAAACTCCCTGTATAATCGATAACCTATCTTATTTAATTAGGCAAGTTTCATGGCCCGTATCGAAAGTCAGTGTTTTGTTTTAAATACAACATACATGGCCAGTTTCAATAATGGGAAAAAAGTCGTTATAGAACATTTAATTTACCTACAACTGCAATGTAAATGCTGATGAGGTTAACATGCAGATGAGGTTAGGATGCAAATGAGATTTGGATGCAGATCAGGTTTGAGTGCAGATGAGATTAAGATACAGATGAGGTTAAGATGAAGATGAAGTCGGATACAAATAGAGTTACGATAAGGACTCCTTCACAAGCATTCAGTCCTCAACATCCCATTACCTGCCGTTGAGACGACCTCCACCGCGTGGTCCTGAAAGTAACATTTATCTAATGGGGGCAAGAATCGGTGCGTGAACTTCCAACAGGTCGCTGGGATGACATTTCAGAGGAAAATTATCGTAATTTATCATAATCTCGTCTTGCGTAGTCTCTGATTACCCTGACACTCGCGAAACTGTGTTTTCAACTTGGTCTCCCAAGAGTTTCTTTTACCACTCATTTTTAGTTTCTTATTTAGAGTGTTACTCTCCCTGAGTTTTGTCACTCATTTTTATTTTGATTGTTGCTCTATCTGAGTTTTGCCACTCACTTCGATGCTTGTTTTCACCTCCCACGCGCGCTTGTGAGGCAAGCCATCCGTGTTTCTGGTTAAACAAATTACGACTGATAGAAGAACATGCTTTTCTAAAATAAATTGATGTTTTTAATTCTTTATGAAAGTGTAGCGTATGTCTACAATTTTAAGAAAAAAATTAGATTACGAAATAAATGTATAGAATAACTGTGATTGCGCTCGTGAATCCTTTTTCACTGTTCATCGTAATCAACATGTGGAGATAAAACTACTACTGCTGTGAAGGATTTCAAAGATTTTCTGCAATCATAGAAACTTCATTTTAGATACTTCAACGCTTTGGAATGGATTGATTCAGAGTCGTCTTGTGATCAGTGATATCTTAATTCGATATTTTAGGTTTTATTGATATGGGAATTTATTTGTAGAAGAAAAAGTTAATAAACAGGATAAGGTTTAATTACTATTGAGGTGATTTTTCTCTAGTGCGGTTTATTGCAGTTGAGGTTTTAGTTGATCTAATATCTTGCTAGTTAACGAACAAATATTATAAGGTATAGAAAAGACGTCTAGTTAGCTGCCTTTCAATAATGCATAATCAAGCCATGCACTGCTGTGCGTCAGGGAACTTGGACTTCAAATAGTCGACAGTGAAGAATGTCCTTCTAGTGGCATCGTTACGATTCAATTTTTCACTTCGTGAACAGCCTCAAGTAAAAGGCATCCTTCACAACCACAATTTAGAGTTCGAGTTGCCGGATGCACTACAATGCTCATGTATTCTTAATGCCAAACTTTTTTAAAATTCATAAGTTCACTGCAATTTTTTAAGGGAATTTCAATGCATATAAAACAGTGATCCTAGACATGGCTGGTACGTTTATCCTTGTGCTTGCATGCCAATACTGAGTGTGGTGCTGAGATTACTTTTGAACGTCTGTTCCTGGAATTTTCGGTTACTTCTGAAGTCCTCTTCTTTGAATTTTCGGTTGCTCTTGAAATTTTCAATTTCTTCTGAAGTTCTGTTTTCGGTTACTGGTGAAATTCTATCTTGGAATTTTCAGTTACTTCTAAAGATCTGGTCTTGTGCATTGAATTTTTGATAAAGGAAAAAACATTTAATGGCACTAGAACTCTTAGGTTTGTGTTCCAACGTCTGGCATTATCTCCATGTCTGCACTTTTAAAACTCGGGTGCTGACTTTGCAAAAAAATATTCTTCTATGAAAATACTACCCTCTAAACGAGAAGAAAATTCAAGGTATACAATCAAATACGGAATTTAATGTTTTGCTGTTTAATTAACAAATGAATCGAATTGCTTGAACATTCAGATAACTAATATGTATGTGCAGGGGATCTTTGATTATTTTGCAAGCAGGCATCACATGTTTTCGGTTCTCAGTTGTCTAGCTATATACTAAGACTCGATTTCATTGATTATAGAAGATGGAATATTTCAAAAACTGTAGTAATCTAAGATATTGACTTATGATGTTGATCCATTGCTGCTAAATTTATTTTGGATACTTAAAATAACTCTCAGCTAATTTTGACTGAAGCAAATGAGCGTATCATTACAGTTTCATGCGTGATATATTGTGCTATGAAGAGCTCATTATCAAGGCTGTCCAAACCAGAATTAATTCGTAATGGAAGCTGTGCACATAAAATTAAGTCAAACCTGCAAATTGACCTGTACCAGAGCGTTGATTCAAGTGTAAGACGGCTTTACACCCGCGTCTTGGCTCTATTATATGGTGACGCAAAGAAATTTAACAATGCGTTGGAAGCGAAAGTGCTTCTTTAGGCGTGTAGTATTGTATTGGCGTCTTTAAATCAATGACAGTAAACGTCTTTAATGCAACAGCACTAACACACGAGGTTCCGGAGCCATAAAAATCTTGTGGTGAAAGTTATTAGGCTATAAAAGCTTTTCTGAAAGTTGTGCGGTGAGATACGGCCCACCGAACGGAAACGTGTGCGCGACAACGCTGGCTGTTATTCAACTTACGAGCAGAGGCTATTTGTGCAGTTCTAGTGAGAAATTTTTGGTTTATATTGGAGCTTCAAGGGCATAAACTTCAGTTCCCGTTCATACGCATTATGCTGGAAAGATGTACCGTTCTAAATAAAGCGACATTAAATAGTCGCAAAACATAAATGTGTTAGGCACAAAGACGATTACTTTTGAAGGCAGCGGGAAAAGCCATAGAAAAGAGTGGTTTCGATTAGCATATAGTTTTTTATCTTTTGCTTCCTTATGGATACAGTGACGTCTCGCAGAGCTGAAAGATACAAGAGTGTCACTAATACTACTTTGAAATGCACCTGAAAAATTCGACACTTCACATAGCACGAAAATTTCTTTGTCATTTGATTAGCTAAAATCAGCAATCATTTGAATTCATCAATCCATTTTTGAGCATCCCCTAGTTTATTATATTCTGATGTTTGAAATTACATGAAAAGATACTTTCATGTTCATGAAATTATAAGCTCAGAAAAAGAGCACCCTCAAACTTTTAAGCAGCTTCCGGTATACGCGTAAAATTCCTAAACGCACGACAAAACGTCTCTTGCATGTTACTGTTTAGCGTCATGCATCCAGACCTGTCTAGAGTATCTCCTGTTGTTAATGAAGCATGAACCTCTACTATTTGAAAGCTCCAGTCTTCCAGTTCTTGCAAACATAAGTTATCGTATACCTAGGGTTCAATCTATGTATCGACAAAAACTTTATATATATGCAGTGTTCAATTAACATTTGTTTGAAAGCACAATACAACCATGAATTTGGTAAGTGATCAAGCGGCACAGCGTCTAAAAATGATGCCCACACTTCTAGTACGTGCGTAGAAAAATAAGGCTGACGCAACACATCAAATGCAGAATAATAAGATTCTAGGAGGTGCGTAGAAGAATAAGGATAACGCAACACATCAAGTACAGAATAATAAGATTCTAGTACGTGCGTAGAAGAATAAGGCTGACGCAACACATCAAGTACAGAATAACAAGATTCTACGAGGTGCGTAGAAAAATGAAGCTGACGCAGCGCATCAAGTACAGAATAGCAGGATTCGGTCACACACTCGCGAATTCCTTACCGCAATAATTCTTGGAGCTCGAAGTCACCTGGCAAACTCGTACGCTGCACAAATTTAGTGCGCGTAGCTCAACATCAAAACATTGTTCAAAAATATATTAGTTAATATAACTTGAAAATTATCTTACCGGTGTACAGGAGGAGATATTCCAAGCCTGACGAAAATTCTTGTGGTATTTACAACGTCATACCCTGGTCTTTTCCTAGTTTTTTCCTGGTCTTTTCCTGGTCTTTTCCTGGTCTTTTTCTGGTCTTTTTCTGGTCTTTTTCTGGTCTTTTCCTGGTCTTTTCCTGGTCTTTTCCTGGTCTTTTCCTGGTCTTTTCCTGCTCTTTTCCTGGTCTTTTCCTGGTCTTTTCCTGGTCTTTTCCTGGTCTTTTCCTGGTCTTTTCCTGGTCTTTTCCTGGTCTTTTCCTGGTCTTGTCCTGGTCTTACCCAAGTCTAGTTTTTCTCGTTTTTCCTTGATCTTCTCGTTGATCTGGATTATTTAGTTCTTAAACTGATTAAGTTCACAAATTTCCGAAACAAGTTGGGTACATGCTTACTACTGACAGAAACAAATAAATGTTTATAAATTATTTATCTACTAAAAATCGCATGTAAATATTGCGAAGGCCTCATCATTCTTGGGAGCAACTGTCGATAACAAATAACAATATAATTAAAAATAGAAATATTATGGTTCATAAAAGTCCTAAACGCTATTTAATTTCTGATTCTGAATAATATTGAATCCTACACAGTCTTCAAGTAGTTCAAACAATTCAAAATTACAAACTCTAAATCCTACGTTCAAGATTTTCTAGAAGTTCGTAATCCTAAATATTTTTTACGTGTTTGACTTTTTTGCAGGGGTAAAATTTTTCATTGTCCTTTTTTCCTGAACATATTTTCGGACGCTTGTCATTAACTACTGCATGGCTTCCCATTTTATGAATCCTAGAGTATCCGTATTCTATTGAAGTCTGTATATCAAAACCTTGTATATGTATGTACTATCGGAACTTTGTATACTATTGAAATCCGTAAACTGTTTATACCTTCACACTTTTGAAATCCGTTTACTTTTGAAATCCCATGTACATTAAAATCTATAGCAATGAGGGAATTTCAATAATTTACACACATCAATTACATGGACAAATCTAATAGCTTCACTGGCGAAGCTTTCCATAGTTTTTCACTATAATTGACGGGCCTAACTGGTGTTATATTGAACATTCATCGCCTTCACCCCTCAATTGACGTGCCAAGCTGGTGTTACATAAATAGAACACTCTTGCATCCCTTCATTCTCTTGTCTCATGATCTTCTAGACTCCAAGTGTTAAATAAGATTGCATTGATAATTGGCGAATACAAATCGGGCTGGAAAACACAACATAAATCACTTTACTTGTCCCCTCAAATTTGTCACCATTAAAGTACTGCGTCGTGTTGCCCTTCAGTGGTACCGAGTAAAATAGTTTTTCGTTACACTAGAAATCAAAGAATACTTGTAAATTTATCGAAGCAGCTTTGTTTTATGTTCCATCTGGATTTACTGAGTAGCAAAATAAGGTTTTCAAGCCTAGTTGTGTTATAACTCGAACACCAGGCGTTCGCCTCAGTGCACACAATTTATTTTAGAATTTTGTAATGACTAACGTAAAGGAATAAGAGGCAATAATAGCCACTTTCTCTATTTAAATTTTTATTTTTTTGCAAGAAATGAAGCAATTCCTGCTTGTCTCGTTTATTAACAAAATTAAACATTGAAATATCTGTGATCAAAAACATGTCTGTGTCATATTTAGATATGAAACGTTCTATCCTAGGATTTTGAAGGTATACATACTTAAACTCTCTTAAATGTGTACACGTGAGTCCTTTTTTTGCATTGGCTAGTCTATGCTTCGATGCATCTGCAATATAGTAATTAGCTTATGAAGCAAGCGTGTAACTTTTGTCATGAAAGTTTTTAAAATCGCTTTTTTTACAGAATAACGCACTTCGATATTTTATTTTAGAGATCTCAAGTAAAACAGAACACAAAAAATTACGAGCTAATTATGTCGGGAATAACATATATCCGGCAAGAAAATCCTCCTGATGTACGTATGACAGCCTAAATACACTCTTGTGCAGTTATCAGTCATCTCTATCAGTCAGTGACTGGAGATACTGGGCGGTCTGATGAACCTCCATCTAGTTAAAAATAATTAGGACTAATAACCCTTGAAAGCAGCAGTACTTTGAGTTCATTTTCTGTACTCAAATTCACGAAACTGGTGATTGGCAAATGCATTTTTTTGACATATATATATATATATAGCTCAGGACCCGTCACTTGGTACAAACTTGAAGGTGAAAATCTTGGACTTCACGGAGTTGTTGAGTTCAATTGAAGTCACGATAAGATTTCTGGACCTGTTTGCAGTGCATCCCAGGTGGCAGGTCAGGATTTTGAATCCATTCACCGTGCACCCCAGGTGGTTGGTCGGACTTTTGAATCCATTCATCTTGCATCCCAGGTGGTTGGTCGGGTTTGCCTTGTGTTCACTAGGGAGGTCTGCCAGATACAATCCAATCAAGACAGCTGTATTCAGCAAGACCTGTACATGTCCTATGCTTTTTTCCTCTGCATTTTTATCGTACTTAGCCATTTTTTCTTGTCAATTACAATCCGAAGGTTTCTTCAGTTGCGTGGCTCCGAACGCCTTTCTTGTTACCTAACCCATTTTCTCTGCTGTGACGTCTCAGTAAATTCCGCTCATGTAAATGAAAATGGTTGCATTCAGTAAATGAAGGCTTACAGGTTATAGTATAAGTAACGCTGTACGTTGATTGCTGGATACTTCATTGAATAATTTATCAGGAAAAATGGCATGTGAAATTTTAACCAAAGCACAAGAATTCATTTGGTATTCCTGTGTTCATTGGTCACGCACAAATGGAAGAAACAACTTCAGTTGAGCATACTTGGTTTATGGGTTAATTGTGAGTGTAGACGAGACTTGGACCAATTATAAGCTTGGAGTTAGAGCGAACAGCTCGGGCAGCTACTTGAAACAGCCGAATATCGATTTTAAACTTGAACAAGTTGTATTAGAAATGTGTGAATGAATAACAAACGTATAAGTGTTTTGATAATAAACTAGTCTTTCAGTACAACTGAGCCTTCATCGCAAAAACTGTTTCCAAGTTTTTCTGCAGATTTTGCATTTTTCTGACATTTTTTATTCAACTTCTAATTATATTTTTTTAATAACCACAGTGAATTACACTGTTCTAGGTGTGTAAAAAAAGTTAGTTATGGCGTAAGAGTTGAAATACAAAACACTGATTTTATTACGTCAAAAAAGCCAGTGTTCAATTTGGAACTTAAATTAGTTTGCCAAGTCCAGGTTTCGTAAATCAGTTATCTTGCTTTCATCAAGTCAAATAATTCTTAGATTTATGGAACGATAATTTAATTCTTAGCGATAATTTGATCCATGTAGAACGGGTAATTTGACTATTGCTGAACGGTATTTTGATTGTTTTTCAACAAGAATTAGATTCTTGAACTCATATCGTTACTGTACGGTTCCGTAGGCGTTATATTCTAATCTGTGTAAAGTAATATGTTTATTTAACATAAATTTGGGTTCTTAGTAGCATTTAGTCGTTCATTGATGATGGGAATCTATAAACAACTGAATTCTTCAATTGATACTCAATTAACTTGCTTTTTTCTTTCTTATTAGCATGACTATAACAGTAATATATTCTTCCATCATTCACCTCGTATTAAAACTGCTGCCACCATGAACATTCTCTGCAATTTAAGTTTATTTTCTACTTTAAAGTCACTTTTATTTCATTCATCTTTCTCTTGTGCGGCAAAAAAAGAGGTGCTGATAAAGACAACGCTACACTTCCTTCCTGGAGCTCTCTTACACTCTCTCTTACGCACTAGAATGACTAGATCCTCTCCATCTCTCAGGACTGCTTATAGACCAAATAAAAAGCAGGCGATTTAGGGCATTTTAAGACTGGTTTTCTCGGTATTGTTGGGGTTGTACGCCAATAACAAAAATGTCTGCATTGAAGGTGCTCTGGAAAAATGATACATGGTTTGGCAAAATGGTTGTACACATTTGTGGGCTTAAAAAAGAGCGATGTGAAGTAAAAAAATGTTCAAAAAGAGAGAGTAAGAAACGAGAAAACAAAATAGTATTGTAGGGGTATTTCGAAAATGAAAACACATTTTTCATTAGTTACTCCATTTCACTTTATTAAACCTACAGATTTATTCAGATAATTTTGCTGTACCCTATTAAAATATTGTTGGTTGAAATTGGCCTTAAATTTGCAGTGCTTTCAATTTGGGTGCACTGGCTGTTTAGTGCGTGAATGGGATAGACTGTGAAAGTCATTCTATATAGTTTTTTAATATTTTAATGCTGGTGACAGTTAATAAATGTATACATGATTAAAAGTGACAGCTCATTGTTGTACAATATAACTTCAGAAAACATGTAAAGTTAACGAGGTGGAAGTCTAAAAGTTCCTCGAGGTACGAAGACTTGTGAGTTCCTGCAGATATAATTCTTTTTGAAACTTTGTGTTATTTCTTTTCTACCATGTGAGGAAATAACAAATGTGTTCATTCCCGCTTTTCTCTTAAACTCTTTATTGCTGAAATTGTTGGAGGCAAATTTACAAATTAATATAAAAAATTATTTACAACACACAAGTTGTTTTCATTTGCATAGCGCAAAAAAATATGCTTGCATCCTTAGATCAAAACGAAATGAGTAAGGGTTTATTTAAATCCGTTGAATTATGAGTTAATATTTTTATCTACAAAAAACTTTTGACTGCCAATGAATTCGTCCGCCTCAGTAGTACAGGATTTCAATTTAACATCAGTCGTCACACTTCTCTATGATGCTCTGTAGGCCTCGTTTACTGACACAGTAGGTAGAAGTTAGCCAAAGTAACTAGATGATCTCATGTTTGTATAACATCCGTAGATTTGCCTACGTGTAGTGACCCTGTCTCCAGTCACGTTATATTTTTTGTATCCAAGCTTTGATTCGAAACATACCCTTATCTTGCAGGTGTTTGGATGCACTCGCATCTTCGTTGTTCGTCCTTTGAAGCATCACTTAGTAAACTACTTATTCACGAAAATTATGGTTAGTTAGGCGTTTGTTTATGAATCGTCTTTTCCAATTAAATAGGTTCATGGCACACATGCTTCAATCAATCATGTAAAAAAATCGTTAAAATTTATGGCTTGAATACGACTCTCAAAAATATTTTTTCCCACTAAAACGATCAGTTTCACAGAGCTTTTGAGACAGTGTGTTGTAAACCAGAGGACACAAATGGTAGTTACTGTATCCTAGTCTATCGTAAACCAGGGAAAACAACTGGTAATTACTGCATCCTAGTGTATTATAAACTGGGGGCACAATTCATGGTTACTACACCCTAGTGTGTCGTAAACTGGGGGATACAACTGGTGGTTACTGCATTGTAGTGTCGTAAGCTAGAGGACACAACTGACGGTTACTGCATCCTAGTGCGTAGTAAATTAGGAGAAAACTGATAGTTACTACACCCTAGTGTGTCGTAAACTAGAGAACACAACTGATAGTTGCTGCATTCTAGTGTCGTAAACTAGGGGTCACAATTGATGGTTACTGTATCCTAGTGTGTCATAAACTAGGGAACACAACTGATAATTACTGTATCCTAGTATGTCGTAAACTATGGGATACAACTGGTGGTTACTGCATCCTAGTGTGTCGTAAACTAGGGGATACAACTGGTGGTTACTGCATCCTAGTGTGTCGTAAACTAGGGAATACAACTGGTGGTTGCTGCATCCTAGTGCTGAAGGAGACGTGCTCTGGTGGTTGCTGCTCGGTGTACCTCAGCGATGTGCAAACAAGGGTTGCGTCGCCGTGTTGTCGGAACCGTTCACTGCTAACACCTCCGAGTGAAACAACCTGTTTTGAAGTGCAAACCTCACGCGTTTCTGGACCGCAGGACTTTTTGAGCCTTTGAATTAAAGAGACCACCCTACACGTAGAGAATTGAAGTTCACAGACTTTTCTACTGGAGTTCTCGGAACTCGATACTCCTGCAAACTATTGAAGTTGAAAGGCCTTCTCACTTCTGCTAGCAATCCAAGGTCAGAGACCTCCCACCTACGCAAACTACCAAAGTTCAAAGACCTCCCAACTTGTACAAACGGTTCAGGAATATCTTCTGGGTGGGGACTTGCATTGTGCTCAGGCAGTTAGGCTTCATTGTGCTCTTTATCCCGTCTCTTCATTTTATCATTCCCTAATCTTTTTCTCCCTCTCATCATTCCCAAATCACTGTTCTTCTTTCATCAATTCCTAGTCCTTATCCCGTTTAAGCATCCTCCAAACCTTTTTCCCCTTTCACATGCATTATTGATGTTTATTCAGACTAGTTTTAAAACTGTGGAGGAGAGAAAAACGATATAACGAAGCCAGGAGTTGCGGCCTGTTTTCCCGGCAATTTTAACAAAATAAATGAAAGCGTTGCCGGCAAAAATATCAAAAAACGAAAAGCACTGGCCGATTCATATTGACATTTCTAAACATGTAAACTTTCAAGCTTTGTTATACTTCAAATTAATCATAATAGTTATAAAAGATGACAGACAATAAAATTGCACTTTTTTCAATCTGATGTAAAAAGAAGAAACACATGGTTCTTATATCATTTTGGAACTGTTGAAAAGTGTGAGAAGGTTGATCTCTAACTGCTATAGACCATCCTCTATCTCACGGTGCCTATAAAATGTACGTCCTAGATCCAAGCTAGTTTTCCCTCGTCATTCTGGTCATTCCCTTTCACTGCTGTAGTCTCTTTCTGTAGGGAAATACTCGTGTTTGCGGTAGATGATCCGTGATGTTACTTCTCAGACCACTTGTTTCTGCTCCAGCCTCCAGTAACATGGACTTATGGTGGGCGCTCTCTTCACTGCTAGAAATGTGAGGGTCGTAAAGATGAGTATCTCCAGGGTGAGTTATGCTTAGTATGCTTCAAGACAAGTTCCTGCGAGGGCTTGAATTATCCTGTCAAAGTTATTTGGATGTATGGAGTTGTTCAGCTAAAGCGGATAACTTTTTAGGCCTAAAACTTCTCGGTAACTGGAATGCGTTGAAAAATTTGATCAGGTATACACCAATTCAAAAACCAAGAGGAGGCAGATGTGAGAAATTTATTTATAAGAGGTACAAATTAAAGTTCTACAAACAGTTCTGATGCCAGAAGTCTTGTTTTTTCTGCATTGTTCTTGAACTGTTTCCTTCAGATTGATAAACCCCGTTTTCTATGTTCTGCTGTAACACAACCAACCCTAGTGTGACGTCCACGTTATATCATTTCCTTCTGTCCTTTCATGCACGCATTCCTCCCATAGTCTCATTTAAT
>VCRD01006284.1:4841-17269 GCA_006783055.1 Trinorchestia longiramus
AATCCACGTCAAAGTGTTAGAGAAATGTCTCAGACACTTGGTGTCAGCATTGCAACAGTCTCGCGCCATTTGAAGATTATTGGAGAGGTGAAAAAGCTCGATAAATGGGTTCCTCATGAGCTCAATGAGAATCAAAAGCTTAGGCGTTTTGAAGTGTGCTCGATGCACACTTCTGCGCAACGCCAACGATCCCTTTCTTGACCGAATTGTCACTTGTGACGAAAAGTGGGTCCTTTATGATAACCGTAAACGATCAGGTGAATGGCTCGATCCTGATGAGCCCCATAAACACATTCCAAAGCCAATGTTGCACCAGAAAAAGATAATGGTGACTGTCTGGTGGTCTTCAATAGGTGTTATTCACTACAGTTTTTTTAGGAGTCAATGAGACCCTTAATGCAGAGAGATACTGCAATGATCTGGCTGTTATGCATGCTCGATTGAGCGAAAAGAGACCGGCATTAGTGAATCGGCGTGATCCAATTCTGCTCCACGATAACACACGACCACATGTTGCAAGAATGACCGTCCAGAAACTTAGAGAACTGGGATACGAGACTTTACCACATGCTCCATATTCTCCAGATCTTTCACCTACTAATTATCATTTATTCAAGCACTTAAGCACATTTTTGGATGGTAAAACTTGTAGGTCTAAACAAGAGGTGGAAACGACCTTCAAAGATTTTGTTGCATCACAGCCATTAACTTTTTATCAACAAGGGATAAATAATCTCGTAATCCGATGGCAGAGATGCATAGCTGCTCAGGGTTTATATTTTGACTACGTTTAACATCTCTATTGTTCATTTACCAAGGATTAAATGCATGCTTCTGAAATCGGCCATTATTTTTGTAACAACCTAATAACATCAGTAAAGGAAGTAAAAATCGTTAAAGCATCAGTTAGTTACGAAAAATTCGATACATCATCAATAAACTGGAAGCGAGAACCGAACACAGCCCAGAAGAATGTAAGTTGCCATTTTTGCGAGGAAGGATTGATGATTTGCCAGTAGTAAAAAATTTGCATCCAGTAAAGAAATCACACTTTTATCCTTGAAAATGCGTAGCAGCCCGAGCGAGGGACTCGATACTTGTGCATCAATCGCCGCAGAAGACGTTTTGCGCCTTAATTTCGCTGCTATGCAAGTAAAAATTTCAAAATACATTAAATAACAACGTTCAATTCGACTTTTCAAGGTTCTAGCCTCCACCAAAAGGATTAAGTTGATCTGACCCAACGAGGTGGAACAAAACGTCATAGAAAATAGGTGGTAAATGACCACTCACTGTGAGTGGGCAGTCACTCACTGTGAGTGGGCAAGGCGATGCTGTCCCGGGCCCAGGTGAAGGTGAGTGGTGGATGGCCTCTGGCAGAGCAGGCGAGTCGTAGGGGGCTGGAAACCCCCACACTGGCGTTAGCAACCCCCCCTCCTCCCCCCATCACCGTGGCCCCTTCTGAAGAGAGGGTTAGTATTTCACAGAGTACATACATTTCCAATTTATATTTTTTCAAGGAGCAGCTCAGCCACAGTGACAAACATGATACACGGCCAATTATAATTACTCCCGGAACGTTGTAGTGAGCTTTGATCATTGATTTATTATTTAATTCACTCTAATTAAACACAGCGACACCAATAAAGTAGTACAGCGTTTTGAGCGCCATGTTATTTTGGCCAAAGGTTGTCAACTTTCACACGATTACGGACATGTTGCAAGACCTACATAATCCCAAATAATAATCATACTTCTATGCCTACGGAACATATTAGCGATCCTTGGGGGCTATGATTGATATAAATCTCAAGTGAAGATCTTCAGAATTACTTAACAAAAAGAAGTGTAAACTGAGGGTGTGACAAATTTTTTTTACTGCCATTCATTCCCTTCTCACCGAGCACGGAGACGTCAATGACTTTCGAGAGCGCTGGCGTGACACCATTTTGAGCGAGGCAGAGGTAGAGACCGCCATCTTCAGGTCGGGTAGCCAGGATACGGAGGGCCCCAGGGCGCGGGAGCAGCACGCGGGACCCGTCCGCCAGCACCGGCGGGGAATCAGATGCCCCGCTCCCTCCTGAGGGCGTCGGGGTCTTAGTTATGGAGCAAGGGGAGGGAAGGCGGGGATGGTGTAAATGGGATAAATATGGTAAGATAGCTTTAGTGTTTAAGAAAATGAGGCACATTCAGGTGAACGGGATAAATTAGCAGAAGATAATCGCTTTGATTCATGAAAACAAGCAAAATGAAATTCTGGTTAGGTTCGAGTCTAACAAATGTCATCACGTCATAGATTTCCGTGATCTCCCACAATGCACTCCTTGTTCAATTTCGGTGACATCATATCCTGCATATCGTATGAAAGTACAACGATAATATCTCGACAAATTACTCTAAGCAGCCTGTGTTAATAGCAGTGACGACTCGACGTGCTGGTAGATCCTTTAGTGAGAGAGAAAGGTCTGTTCGTTGAAATTAGGCCACACGCTTAACGTTCTTATTTAAGAATATACACAACATCCCTACCTAAGAATTAAACCAATTCGTTAAAAAAGACATTGTAAATCGTTTTAAAATGAGTTCTACATCACTAAAATTGGTAAAGGGAACTGAAAATTCCTAGGTCGATTGAGGAAGAAAAAGAATGCCATCTTGTAGACGAAACTGCTTGGCCTCACACTAGGTCATATTGTAGTTGTTCTCCAAAATGCAGCCCGCAAGCAAGCAAGTTATGTATCTGGTCAGGACTTGAGGTAGTCGGGGTTGTCAGTGAGGTGTTATCTGTTCAAGCTTCTTAACTCAGTCCTGATGATCACACTTCATGTTCATTGGCCTTCGACCTGACTTTCGGGAACAAATGAAACATTGTAAACAAAAGAAAAATTAACCTACCTTCTGACCTGGGGCTACATAGACTAGTCAACATAGAAGACGTGACTTTTGAATGGTTCCCTTCAAAATGACGTTTATATTGAAATCATTCACTAACTGGAACTCCCTTAACGTCACTAGTTTTATTAGTTTTAGTGTCGCATGGCCGTGTATTCAGACAGCGCTCATTGAATGCAAGTTTCTTGACATTCTTTGACGATTAGGTGAGCAAAATTTACGAAACAAATTGGGTTCAAATACAACGGTTAGAATTAAAGTTTCTTGACAGTATAAGGTCAACGTTCACCATAGTTACTTTCCACAAGGGGAAAATCGAGTATCGGCTTACAACAGATAGCAGCAGAACTACAAGCAAGTGCAACGCTGTCCGGAAGGCTGGGCGGAATAAGCTCGTGTCCAGAAGTCTGAGACCATTCTGCATTCTGCATACTACCTACACCGTCATCCAACACCCACCGAACGACCGTAGCTACAGCGTGACCGTCGAATGTAGCATAGAGGGGCACGACACGTATATAAACATATCGTTTCAATAATATTCCTAGACATTCATTTATAACGCCATGAAGGATGCAGTCATGCAGGGTGTCCATGAAGTGTCGTTACAATTTTTAAACATTTACAAACCATTGATATGATATCTCAATCAGATATATTTGATTGCATTGGTGATTATTAAGGTTTTTAATCACATTCCATTTTTTTTCAGACATAAGGTTGATAAAAAAGGTAGAAGCACTGATCAATGAATTCTTAAAAAAATTGCTACTCTTCACGAGAAGACACCGTGCGTATCACGGTTTATTGAAACAAAATCGGACACGCAAACTCGGTGCAACTTCAGAACCAGGTATGGAAGAGATCCACCATCACGTCTGTCAATTTGTGTATTGTAGAAGAAATTTATAGAGACAAAGATATGCTGGATAAAAAGAAAAGTGAGCGACGAAAACTGATGAAAGCATCAATAGTGCTAGACATGCTTTGATGGTTCTCGCAACAAGTCCATCCGTACTGCTGCCAGCATGAATAAGGTAATGGGGTTATGCCAGAAATATCGTACATTGAACAAAGATAAGGAACATTACTGGCCTAAAGGAAAGGATAACTGATGACATTGCCACCATTAATGAGGCCATGCTACAGGGAACATGACCAGAAATCGAGTACCGTCTTGCTGTGCTACGTGCCACTAATAGTGCCCAGATATAAATAAATTAATTGAGATAAAAAATTAAATTCATGATTTTCATTTTGCAATAATTTTCACACATGGAGCTTTTCATACGCCTTTGTTATAAATTTGTTAAATGTAGAGAGACTAAATGGACACTGAATATTTTTAATATGACGTATTAAAAATCAACGTATACTAATATAACTATATAATACAAGACAAAAAACTAATATAGTAGCATGAACTTTAAAAAACTGATTCAAGATTTCTAATGAAAATTACACCAATGAATATGTTTTTCAGCTCGACTAGGCTTCATTCCATGAAAACTCCTTCATGGTACTCCAGGGTTCAGCTTCCTAAACATCTCCGCCAGCTGACTTTCATCTATTTCTCTTCTCTGTCTTGGCATAATACCAACTTATTTGCATCTTAATGGCCTAATAATATTGACCGACCGCTAAAAAGGAAAGGGAAAAAACATGCCTATTTTCTAATTCAATTAAAAAAATTAAAACTTCTAAAACAATAAACGTGCCATCCGTCTTACAGACGATTCAATAAATTTTGCTCAAATCTAAACAAGTGCCAACTAACGATATAGACCAGTTGTTTATTGTAGTGAGCGTAAGTGCCATTTTTTGAGCTCAGTGCCCGAAATGAACAAATATTTGGTGTTCAACAGGAAAAATTATTTTGCTTCTAGATTTGTGTGATGCTTAACCGCTTAGAAGTAGACTTATTTCTTGCAAGCCCGTGTAACCATGTCAGAATAGAACGTATCAACTTTCAAAAATAGTGTGACAACAATTTGTATTACAGAGTAGCTACATACTCGTAGGACTAAGAAGTCTACTTTAGTACGTACATGTTCGTTTGCATAACTAATTTTGCAAGAATATGCGTTGGGAAAGCAGTCATTGTTTCCAGCAAATCGCTGGTTAGGTACCACGACCTTTTGACCACTACACTACTTAAAAAAATTCGAGATGCGTTTGTAAGAATGCTTGTTCACTCGGATACGCGCGTTCAAGAGCAAGTGGATAAAATTACAGTACATATCACACATGGTCGGATAAGTACTTAAACTTAAACCTCATTTTCTGCTGCAAGAAAGATGGTACGAGGCTCAAGACCGACAAGCAAGGACTACAACACTCAAAATGATTCCAGGCTGATACTTGGAAATTTGTTTCTTAGTCTCCTGCCATACAATGGATCGTGCGAATTTTAAGGTCGTAAAGAAAGGACTAGAGCACTGGCAATGCTCCAAGTCTCTCGTCAAGACATGCATGGTTCGAAGATCAATCACCGAGTGTAGGTCTTGGTTATTCGACAACTGACATCAGCATTAACACGGCTCAGCATCACAACTTTCTTATACGAACAATCTCCTGTGTAAGAGAAATTCAATCGTATACATTTAGTATTCACGCAGAACTACATGCAGAACAATATTTTGAATCTGATGAGCTTCTGAAGCACGAAATCATCAACGGTTGTCTGTGCCAATATCACCCAGCTCTGTTTTCAGGGATCATTTCTGGCGAAACTCGTTCTCATTTCTGAGCGAAACACAAACTCTCGAGGCTCCGATTCGTGTGATAAACTTGAATCCCAGAGGAATGACTCATTTTGCAGCAGTGAATGTTTCTCCCAGCACGATCAAATTAACATGAAGGTCTTTTGCACAGAGAAACGCAGAAAGCCTTTGTAATCTC
Source organism: Trinorchestia longiramus (assembly GCA_006783055.1). NCBI lineage: Eukaryota > Metazoa > Arthropoda > Malacostraca > Amphipoda > Talitridae > Trinorchestia > Trinorchestia longiramus. The sequence continues at coordinate 10,635 of VCRD01006284.1, forward strand.
GCTAGATGTTCATTAGTCACGTTTTTAATCCAATAGGACGTGCGCCATAGACCGACCCATTGCTGATGCAGACTGAGATAAATTAGCGCACAATGTAAGAGGCCCGACGTGATATCATCCATCAGGTGATGTAATTGTTGAGCGAACTTGACGGTGCAAGTTCGGCTTAGTCCGTCGGGACGCCTGCCAACTTCTAGACATCATCAAAACTAAGACGCACTTAGGGCTCTCTTTCTGAAAAAAAGTTTGCTCATTTTTAGAAAATTAAACTATTGAAACATGGTGTGGAATCTACTCTTTGGTCAGCCAGAGCAGTAACTAAATATCGATATACCTGATCCATAATCCCGTTTGCGACCATTTTGTGAAACGTCAAGTAGAAAAATTTCCAGTTATATACAGTATGCGAAGGTCCGGTTTGTAGAACACAAAATCAGAGAATATCATATTCCTGTGGAGTAAATCAAAACAAGGTTAAGATGGTAATAAAAACTTGTAGCCCCTCCCATTGTCAATTTTTTGTCGCTTCATCCACGTGAAACTTCCCCTCTAATTCTGAAGTTAAATGTACTTTCCTCGCATTAGATGTACTTTTCATGTATCGACTTTCGAGAAATTACTCGTTCTTAAGAATTCGGAACAGACTCAATGAGAGCTGTGTTCTTGCAGGTCAAATTGTAATATGTTTGAGGTTTGATCATCATTTCAGTTCATATAAAGCGATCCTCCGAATGATGCTCGTAAAAATATCAAAAAAGGGCACTATACATTAGAGAACTAAGTAATCATCTCAAACTTCACTATTTTTATCGTTATTTCAAACTGCAACGAGGAGCAAGCGTAGTGACTGTGTTTCAAAAATGAAGAAGAGAACTAAGCAGAGAGAAATAAAAGTAAAAATGATCTCGTGAGAGGTCAACTGTTCGGTAAGCCGGTTTCCCTTCCCGGGAAACATCGGAATAAAACTGAGAAGTAAGACATGCCTTCAGGTGACAATAGCATGCAACTCCTACAAGTTAATGGTTTTGTTGTGAGTAGCTCGGAAAACCTCCGCAAAACGCTAAGTTATCAAAGTTTACTGAAAAGAAGGGACACTCCCAGTATATCCACCTAGAGAGACTCAAAAACTCAATCTTTCGATTGGATTGGCCAAAAAGTTCGTTCGTTTTTTAAATGTCATCTTTTCGGCTTTCTAGAATGCATTTTATGTTCTCAAGATCTCTAACTCAAGCATGGAAAATGAATTGCACAAACCGGGCTATGTTTCTAAACTAGTTGTTTTGGTTTCCCATAAACTGACAAGCAAATCTTGTGCATAGAGTTTCCATTTGTGATTCATTGCTGAAACGGGAAAGCAACGACCCATTTTTGAAACGCATTGTTACTGGAGATGAGAAGTGGATCGTGTATAGTAATGTTACACGCAAAAGATCGTGGAAAACGACAAATCATCCACCACAAAGAACACCCAAAGCAGGACTCCATCCAAAAAAAGTGATGTTATCGGTATGGTGAGATTGGAAAGGTGTCACCTTTTTTGAAGTTCTTTCTGCTAACAAAACCATCAATTCAGCGGTTTACTGCGAACAGCTGGATGAATTAAATATGGCTCTCCATCAGAAGCGACCGGAGCTAGTCAATCGTAAAGGCGTTGTTTTCACCATGACAACGCACGGCAATTACTGCTTTGGTTACTCGGGAAAAGTTGCTGCAGCTTAGGTGGGAAGTTTTACCTCACCCTTCTTATTCTCCAGATTTGGCTCCCTCTGATTTCCATCTGTTTCGTTCGCTGCAGAATTCATTGAATGGGAAGGAGTTTGATTCTGATCAAGATGTTAAAAGTTTCTTGGACATATTTTTCACCAATAAAGAGGTGATTCTTCTTTGAACAGGTGATTAAAAACACCAAACAGATGGCAAATGGTAATAGGTGTAAATGGAAACGATTTTATTGACCAAATAAATGTTTCTAAATGTTAATTCGGTTTTAACTTCCTCTTTAAAAAAAACGAACGAACTTTTTGGCCAAGCCAATATTAGCGCTCATTCTTCAAGATGCGTCAGAGGACAATCCCTGCACTGCATCTCCTAGAAGGCGTAAGAAACAGCCTACAATGAATAAATTAGACGACTGAGAAGAAGCATGTGCGAGCTCTTCTCATGATGTAACGACGGTATATCAGGGCAGATTTTGGCTTCAAGGAAAAAATATCTTTTACCTAAATATCCTAATATTACGAGCTACCCACCGATGGCAAATAGTACGCGATTGAGAAATATCCAACGTCCAATATAAAAATACTTCATATTTCAAATGCAATAACAATAAAGTTGGCTTTGACTAGTGTCTAAGTCACAAACGTGCTCAAAAATTACTTCAATTCTGGACTTTCAAGAAGGTTTCGACTCGAAGGTAACTCAGACGCTCCAAATTTCCAGTGCAGATTCGACATCAGCCCAGCGACTACTGTGTTCCTCCCCCAGGATGGATTAGCTCAGTCTTGGGTCATCAGTCGCACCAGGGGCCCACTAATGCACAGCAGCGATTGGCAGCGATAGACCATCAGCGGCTCATTGATAGCGCTTTTAAGGACAACGATGCTCACGGGAACGACGTTCGTTTAGGCTTGGTAATTACTGAAGATGGTCCATGGAACATCGTCCCTCTCATCCTTTGACTAACCGTCGAGTAAATACGATCTTCTTGTATTACAACATTTAGTCGCAGCAAAGTGTTGTGAATTTTACCTCAAGTCACAGTTTCTTGCTCAAGAAAGAGCTACGAGATTTTTTTTTCTTAAAAAAAAGTACTATTATATTCGCTCTTATCAAGGAAAACTAGCTGAAACGAAATATTTCTTAACTAAATTTCATACTTGCAGCAGATACGTCAACAATACATTGATATTGAAGTAGCAGAGGATTTGGTAAACGCTATTAGATTACATTAGTGAGGAAATATCCAGCAGAGCATTTGACCAAAGAAATAGAATTAAATGAACTTGACTTGAAGGCATTCCTAGTGAGAAGCAAATAGCATTTCTCAAACCAGTATTTACCGTAAGGAATCAATCAGTTGTTCGGTTGTTTATTGACAAGAAATGAAAGCTATTTATTTAACCTTCTTTGAAGCCTTGAAGTTTCACAAAACCGCGTACGAACATCACTACTCCAGCAGTGAAGCTTATTGTTACTGACAGAAGAATTAAGATCAAGTTCTTTCATTATCACTGGACTTTTAAAGGACATGTCCCAGTTTTTAGATAAACAAAATACAAGATTTGCTTTCATAAATCATGTACAAGTTTGTCCAATGATTGGATGATTGCATCTTTCGATTGTGTATAGTACTCGCAGATTATTATTGAAACCGTGACTCCCTTCACAAATAGTACAAACTTGACGTCGGATGCAACTCTCAGAATTCATTAAGTGCAAAATATAATATATGAAAGATTGTTAAAGGATTATAGAAGAAACGCTAGGATTTCAACAATCAGATTATGAAGATTCCACTAGTGCTGTGTGCTTAGGAACATCAAAAAAATATTATTAGTTTTGAGGAAAACTCACAGTTTTTGAAGTAATTGGATTGCAAAAAAGTTCATCCAAGGAATAGTGTAGAGATGCTGCTGCGCCAGCTTGCAGGCTCTAACCTGCTATTTTTGAAGCAGTCCAGACCTGGTAATTGCATCAGGGCTCCTGCCTCCTGCAAGCCGCCTAGCTTATCTCCCTGATGTCCTGCACACCCGCCAAGATGAAGGAAATTTACCCCAATGTATTATACGTTCCTCCAGGGCTCCATTTGCGATTTAATAGCATCACCTTCTCTCTCGTTTGTTCAACTCTTGGCGTTATATTCCAACCAATAAATCGTCCGCTCAAATATTCTAAATTGAACCACGACTTTCAGAAAGAATTCTCAGATTTCGAATAACGATAACTTGAAAGCCTTATTTTATAAATTGCAGTCAAAAGCGCTTTCCCTATGGAATACAATGAACGAAACGGTTTTAAAGGAAACAAGATGCATAGAGAAATCACAAAACCGTGGTATCGTGAAAAAATAATCGAAATATCGTGCTCATTTTCAGAAGGTGGATTGACATTATCTCAAGTTAAAACTAGGGCCAAGATGTAACTATCGGTATTCAGTGACTGACTTTAGCTGGAGGCAAAATATCATTATCTGACAAGACCCGCAAAATCCATTCAGACAAGGCTCAGGTGGCAGACCGAAGGTTGATAGCTACTAGGTTAAATGAATCGGATTGGCTAGAAGGGAATTTCGTTACTTCAAAAAGAGTCTCCCAGTCTTTCTTAGACGCGCCCCTGGTGCAAAGACGGCTGGTATTTCCGTTAGCATCGTTTTTCGCTGCTATTTTTGTTCATATTTGGAGTGTTATGACCCTGATGAGAAAAAATGATGTAAGTTTTATTTTAACAGCAAGTCCTTCAGAAATGCTGGCTAATTAATAATAAAATTCATGTAATTTACGCGGACATTTCGTTCCTAGTTTTGTCAGGGCTGCCGACAATTGCGAGACGAGATGTTCAAAGTTTATATATTTTCTCACCTCGATAATTACAAGTCTGGTTGACATCCTGGTGACCGATAAGACAAAGGCTGCAGGCTGAGCTGTCGAACTGGCCGACACTAGATTGATTTTCAAGCACTGCTATATCGAATATATGAAACCTGTGGCGTAATAAAAAATATAACCTCCTCGAGTTGGAGGAAAATTTACGGCTATTTTGCTGCGTTAGAGTGAGAGACAAGATTGAGCCCAATATTATTCGAGAAACTGGAATAACATTTGTCATACAAAGCTTCAACTTTAAGACTACGTTAATAAAACGAAGAACTTTTAGAATTCTTAAGTCCCTTTTTGTCTACTTTTTAAGGCCTCCTTTTGCCCGAAATTGAAAACCTCATTTCGTCCTCCCATAAAAACATCTTTTTAATCACCCCTGAAGACTTTTTCAGTCGCCCTTGAAGGCTTCCTTCAAGTTTTTAGTGGAGGCTTCCGAGTCACTTAAAATGCATAACTTAATTAGGTCAATATGGCCTATAGTACAAGTTTTCTTCTCTTGTATTGACTTGGTCTTCCAATTAAGGAGTGCAATTTTTCTCCCTGGGGTCTAAACTCATTACTATTCTTTCACTACGATAAGTGTTTTTGAGTGTTTTTTTTAGCTATTAATGCACGTTAAGAAAAGCCTCGTCAAGCTTAATGCACGTAAATTCAATAGCTGTCGTGTTATTCAGTGATCGCTTGTTTTCTATGTTAGCTTTTGTCCAATCCAAAATCAATATGAAACAATTATGAAGGTTTTAATTGAATTTTTCTTTCCTAGTTGTGAGAGACAAGGCTTTCACTGGTCGTAGTCTTATGGTATTACACACTTCCAACTTTATTCTCCATGTGTTAGGTAGATTTAAGTCTGTCTGCCTCTTTTCATTGAAATGATCAGCCTTTGTTCTCTCTTTGTTGTTCTAAGGTCCGACACTTGCTGCAATCCTTCATTACTGAATTTCTTTGCGACTTTACATCCTGACGAATCTGTTTAGTTACTAGCTCAACTTACACTGCTGAGCAAAAATGTTCTGTATTTATTGGGTATCTTGGTGGTGTGTATTTTTGACTTGATGTATCATTCTGGTCCTATCACTGTGATTTCCGTGACACCGAGAAAGAAGTGTCTTAATGGAGTTATATAGGTATCTAAAAGTACCTTTTTATATATAGCGTGACCACTAAAATTCTAAAGAAAGAAACGTCTTGGGAGCATCATGTTTGTAGTATTTTTCAAGAGCAGAAAATTTTGGTCTAGCTCCATTCAATTATTCTTATTTTTCAACGAAATACAGCAAAATGTTAAATATTTATAAAATTATTATATAGTAAGACTGTTGAGTGCAGTTTCTAAACTGGTTCATAGCGAGCATGAGAAGAACTGCATGCTTTTTCACTTTTATATAGCTAATAAAAAAGACCTGAAACGAATAGCAAACACAAACCGAATTGTGTACGGCCACAGAATCAAGAAAACATGTGGCACTGTTGGGCCCTATAACATTCTCTGGAATTAATAAATGGGCGATTTAATAATTCCTAATTGCTTACCTCTGGACAGTGAATCTTTGTCCCGCCAAAGAAGTTTTTTTTACTGAAATGTTATTACGTTTCGTTTGTGTAACGAGGTGTGAGATAGCAAAGCTAAATAACCTCTCTCACAAAACAAATTTTCTGAATTGACAACTACTTTACCTTAACGGTAAAGAACGTTGTGCTCATTACAGCACACGCAAAAATATCAAACCACACATGGGCGCGTGCGAATGCTTATGTATTATAAGGGATCTTGAAACGCGGGCCACAAGCCTTTACTTTCCTTATGTGAAAACGTAGTTGCAACACACGCATCTGTTGGCCGCAGCGTAGATGCAACACACGCATCTGTTGGCCGCAGCGTAATTGCAACACACGCATCTGTTGGCCGCAGCGTAGAAGCAACACACGCATCTAATGGCACAGCGTAGAAGCAACACACGCATCTAATGGCACAGCGTAGAAGCAACACACGCATCTAATGGCACAGCGTAGAAGCAACACATTAATCTGTTGGCGCAG
>VCRD01006284.1:17624-29492 GCA_006783055.1 Trinorchestia longiramus
GAGGTGCACCTGGAATTAGGAGGTGCACCTGAAATTAGGAGGTGCACCTGGAATTCGGAGGTGCACCTGGAATTAGGAGATCTAACAAACCGTATCGATGTGCTCATTGGTAGGTAACGTGTCACCACATGACTATAATATCGATGTTAGCATTACTTTTTTCTACATCTAAGAGAATAATTGCAGAAAATTTCACTGCATTAATGTCAGTCAATTATTGAAAGCATTTTAAAAGCCCTGTGATCTACAAGAGGAGCTACAAGCAGTTCGTCTTTTACTGTAAATAATTGATTTCAAAAAGGTAGATGCATCACAAATAATGTACAGCTACGTAAATGCAGTGCTTCGGTTAGAGATCGTTAAATTGGTCTAGATTACAGTATCATTAAGGAAGTAGGCTTTGCCTTAGTGAAATACGTCAGACATAGTAAAAAAAACTATGCACATCAGAGAAATGCATATAGGACATTAAGTAGTACTATAGAGTTGTGTCAGTGTAAATGTCGATCGAACCGTCGTTAAAGAAACAAACTCGTTTAGTAAAAACCGACAGTTGGGATGAGATCTAAACAGATATTAGTGGGAGCAAGAATGTGTGCTCGCCTGAAGAGGCTTTGAAAGACATTCTTTCTCCAAACAAACGTTGGTCGAATCTTTAGATTCCCATGAAATATTGCGGCATGATGTTGGGCCACAATGAAATCCACACGAGCGAAAGAAATGCTCAGTTTGGCAGAGCAGTCTAGACGACTTTACGTGTAGTATGTACAGTCGACAGGAGCTTGAGGAACAGCTCCAGGTCCTCACGGTAATGAGCAAACACACGCTGGTGGTGAAGTTCTATTGTGCCCCTCCGACACCAAGGATTTGCTGACACGGTCGCCTGCTGGAGGAATATGACGCGCAGTACAATAATGGTAATAAGAGATGGAAGCACCAAAGTACGTTCGTATACATGACTGAGTTATGGCAGCAAAAGCATAATAAAAATGACAATTTAAAGGAAAAGAACGATCATGAAGAAAAACCATTACTTCACCCTAAGGCGTTGCAGATTTACAGCTAGAACAGCCGAAGAATGCAAAATAACCTAAAATAAAGTACTCAAATGCTTACTATTTTCCTAAATATTATGTTGAAGGTAATGAAAAGATACGATACACCTTCGAATTTTAAATCGATCAAACGCAGAGTAAAATGTTCATAAAATCCAAGCAATGTTTCTCTTGATTATTGGATTCCACAGAAGTGCGTTTAAGCTCAAATTGGAAACACAATTCAAATTTACTCAAATTTTAAAACGTGGGCGAAGTAATGAGGTTTCATTAAAAACTGTTGATGGTGCGAATCCTGTTCTAGTTAATTCATAGGACACAATGATGAAATGAATGTGTACAAGCGTCAAGCAAACGAAGAAGTATCAGCTGTCTTTAGAGTGAAGCTTGAAATGAAAGCTCTACGAGAGTAGAAGAACATCTAGTGTTAAAGCTTTGGTCAATTCATCGAGAATGGCTTGAGTAGAAATAATATTCTTTAACTCGAAGTATATTTAAATTGACAGAGGTGAAACACAAGATGTGAGGAACACGTGAAAAACGTTTATAGGGCATGAAAAACATGCCTGAACTCAATCTTAATTAACGAATGCCCGTAATTGCAGCGTAAATATTGAATAGAAGAGAAAAAAAGAAGAAGTATGAACAATATGTTTAAATCTGCAATGAAATTAACAAATTCTGATTTCAAAATATGATAATTTCAACTTCACATAGCCCAAGGCTCGCACTAACTCACTTTTCCAACTCATAAATTACTTTATTATTAAGCCTGATGCTGAGTATATTTACAAGTTTTTATCTCGAGGCAGAGGTAAGTGTATAACTGAAGTCAAGTATGAAGATGGCTCATGTAAATGACCAGACTCGTTTTAGGCTACCGTGTGATATTGTTAACGGGGCCCAAGTAAATCATTATAGCAAGTAGCAAGTCTGAAGAAGGTCCGCAGATACTAAGTCTTCTAACTCATTTCACTTCCTGTAGTAGGTGACAAGATTCATTTTGCCCGGCACGAGTTTCTACAGAAATGACGGAAAATCAGTCAATCACTGTAGAAATGCCCTTTCAAATTGTACTCGTTTCATGGAATTAATTTGATCGCATGACCAAGAACACCAGCAGAGCCCCGTGTTCCTGGAAACCAATATTAATAAGCAATATCGGTGTGTTTAAGCTGTGCTCAGCAAGAGCAGAACAATCAACAGCCGCAGCTGATGCATTTGCTTTCAGTATCATTGACCAATAATTCACGTCAAAATGACGCCAACGACTAAGGCTCGTACCTTTACTGAGAGTACATTCTGCGGTGAGCAATTTAATGCTAGACTTCAGCAACAATATTAACAATTAATCATTGAATGAAATTCTACCTAGAAAGAACTTTTTGCCTCAACATTTCACGTCTAATTTAGTTTTCTATTCCGAGAATCAACAAAGAATGCTGAATTCTCAGTTCCATTGACTTTGCTAGCGCCTTGTTGGTTTTAATATTGGCTTCTGCGTGCATGTTCTCGTTGCAAGGGTCACTTTGTGCAGAGAGGGTAAAAAACAAGTAACAGTAAAACAATCTAGAATTCTTGGTAATTTCAGTAATTTGACCAAATTATTGCATGATCCGTGTAATTTACTATTTTCAACACCAAACTAAGTTGATTACACTATTCCATCAATATTCTTATTCGTTATAGTAACAACAATTCTTATTCGTTGTAGTATTAAATAACAAATATTCACAGAAACAGATCTAAAGGGAGTGCTGTAGAATCGAATAATTCTAGCTGAGTTACCTTACATGGACAGCAAGAGGATGTAAAGCAGAAAATAATCTCATTTGTTCATAGATCTATCCCGTTTTTTTCAGTATTCTAGCAAAAAATGAATATAAAGATTACATTTAGTGTAACTGGATTAGGAATCATCATTACCATTGACTACACATTACAACTAGAAAGAACTTATTTGAATAGCTGACTAGAACGGAGCATGTTCGAAGAATGCAGCTTCACCAGCTAGGCAAAAAATTAACCCTGGACCATTGATCATGGGTATAGACTTCAAAATCCTCGGGTAAACTATACCCATGTTCGCTGTTCCAGGGTTAAACTGTACGCTAAACTAAAAAATTCACCAATAAAAACCAATGTTATGAATTGCTGTACATCAACGGCATAAAACGCAAAGCACCAACCATTGTTTGTGCTATACAATGTCATGTTAATATACAGGTGGACAATAAGAAACTAATGAGCTCAAATCATTATTATCACTGATCAACTACTGAACCAAAGTAACTCATACTTTTAGTCTCAACATTAAAACATTTTAATTAGGTACGAGAATCTTTTCCTTTTTTATCTATGTATATCATATTATGTCCCACTATATGAACGGAATGTGCGTATCTTCAAATAACAATCGAAAATGTTCGTTTAACCGCAGTAGACCTATTAGATTTACACAATGTAAACAAAGAACATATACTTATGAAAATAACGACGTCAATGACTGATACCTGTTTTGGAGCAAGGAAACGGCAAGACCTACATTGACTGTTCCATTAATTATTTCAAGTACAAATTATGATTTCCAAGCAGCATTATACAACCCTTTACCACACTATCCAATTATCCCCCGAGTCTCAGCTAAGCTTTGCTTATGTGAAGCGAGGTAAGTGGTGCATGAATTTGAACACTATCTCCTTCATGACTGATTTGACTTTAGTTTGTGACACATCATGCAGATAAAAAGAAAGACAGAGAGCAAACAAGGAAATAGAAATGAATACAAGAAAAGTAGAAAGGCAAAGAACAAGATAGAAATGTACCTTCGTGCTTGACCAGCGATAAGATATCAATCCTGCCAAGGAAAGAAAACAATTTAAAACACAGTTTTGGGTGTTCATCATGGTTAAAAAACTTCACTGCTCTCAGAACACTTACAATTTTTATAGTACTAATGTCAACATTACAACATGCGAAAAACGATGTCCTGCACTGTTAATTCAAGTTTGTTGAAAAAAATTCACAGGAAACTTTTTACTCCAGAATATAAAAAACTAACCATATGTTCCTCTGGATCAGGAATAGTTTCACAGCTCTCCTCTTCAGAGTCAGACCTGGGATTGAGGGCTGGGATCCCCACAGCCACTCAGACACTCACTCCAATTCGTGCGTTTCTTCATCATATCTCGCTCAAAAAATACCTCATCGATTGCCCAGTTATCCTAGCAACAAATTAAAAGGTTCTGCAATTTCACAGTACATTATATTGACTATGTTGCGATATCTTTATTTCAATACATGTGCTATAGGTAATCAATGGTGATGAACTATGAACATTCTTATTAATATTTTCAAAGAATGCATCGTGAATCATAGTTTGTAGAGACATTTGAAACGCTTTTCAGCACCTATACCGCTAAATAGCTAGAGGAAGTTAGGCTACAGATCCAGGTAAAATCATCGCTGCATCTGATAGGAGCAACATAAACGCGTGCACTAATGTGCGCCATACCTTAATGTGGTGCAGCTTAAATGCTAGTGCTTGGCGCAGTTAACTAATTAAACAACTAATAACATTAGCAAAATGAAGTTTCTGCAGCTTCATGAGGCAGAAATTAAAATTGCTTCCTGTTATACCTTCTTACTCTAAACACCGTTTTAATAAAACCTCTGACCTTAAGTAGTAATAAGTACAATTCTTATTTGTAGTGATCGTCAGTGTTATAGACATACTCGCATTCTATGCACAGATACGCTTCATTCATCGGTCCTGACAGTGTTGTACAGACGACGTTCTAGCTTTCAGGTGCGCTCACTGACATTGCCGAAACATCTTACCGGTTATGAAGGTGTTAAATCCTAGATAACAGATTCCCAGTAGATAAGGGAACGAAAGTGTTCAAATCAACATTCTATAAAGACATAATTCGGAAAACGTATAAAATTGAAATTTTATCTATCATGTCTTTTTTTTTTCATTCGTACCAGAACGTGAGGAATGGAACGTGTTCCAATTTCATTATTTCATCTCTCACTGAAGTGCGACTTCTTCTGCAGCTGCCACAAGCCTCGATAGAAAGATTTTACCAGTACCCGCACGACAAGCGCCTACAAAAAAGAATGGGCGGTAAAAAACGTGCTTTCATTTGTTTGAAAGCGCACAAAATTTTGGAGCGAGTGAGACTCTGGCATCGCCTTAAAGACCAGCTTTGGTCCTCCAAACGACGCCGCCTCTTTCTGTATTTGCAGGGCACCCCTGGTCTCTTCCCATCAGAGCTGAGGGCTGAGCGAAGCAAAATTTTACCGTCTTCCATTTACTGAAGTAGCGCGTTTTACAGTTACTGAAGTAGCGCGTTTTGAAGTTAGTGATGTAACGCATTTTACAGTTACTGACGTAGCACATTTTACAGTTACTGAAGTAGCGCGTTTTACCAGTTACTGAAGTAGCGTTTTTTGCAGTTACTGAAGTAGCGCGTTTTACAGTTACTGAAGTAGCACTTTGTGCAGTTACTGAAACAGTGAATTTTACAGTAATTGAAGTAGCGCATTTTACAGTTATTGAAATAGTGTATTTTACAGTTACTGAAATAGTGTATTTTACAGTTACTGAAATAATGTATTTTACAGTTACTGAAGTAGCGCATTTTACAGTTACTGAAGTAGCGCATTTTACAGTTACTGAAATAGTGTATTATAAAGTTACTGAAGTATTGTATTTTACAGTTACTGAAGTAACGCATTTTACAGTTACTGAAGTAACGCATTTTACAGATACTGAAACATCGCAAGAAATGCTGCAATTATTCAAAATCCCTTGTTTGAATGATTTTTAAAGCGCTATTTTTGAACATTTTCAAACAACAATGAAAAAGTATTCTAATTTATACAGAGTATTTTAAGCAATTTTTGAAACAATATTTGCTTATTCGGATCTCTGAAGCAGTAGTAGGAAACACTCTGATAATAAAAAAAAACAATATTTTGTGTAGATTTAAAAATTTCTTCCTTTTTTGATGTGTTTGCAAAAGCAACAGTAGAAATTCGGATCTTCAGAGCAACATTTGAGTATTTTGTAGCATGTGAAGTGTTCTACGAATATAATGTTTTTTTAGAGTATATGAAGACTATTTTTAGAGTTCTCGAGGTTCTTAGATTCTATGGTTTTATAAAAGAAAACAGAAGTTCCTGGATCCCTACAACAACAAGACTGTGTTTCTGGGGCATAAGAGACCAAGACATGGAAAATGGAAGGAAACTGAGCAGCCGTCGCTGCTCTGGAGCTCTCACACAATTACCAGGCTTTAGTTTGCCACTAAAAAACGAAGCCGTTTTCACAGCGGTATTCGAGAGTTCACTTCGTTTAAAATGTCGATTTACATACAAAAATTTTTGCGTTGCTCTAAAAACTGTGTGAACGTCACAAAATTTTGAAACTCGACAGTGTACCAAGCATTTCATAAAGTACGTAATGGAAGGTTTCGTGGACATTTTCCCCATCAAATATGTGTCTTGCGGGCCATTACGCAATTTCAAAATGCTCTGTGAGGCTTTTAAAGTAATTGTTCATGGCTTTGCATTCGCGAAGGCGTCCTGACTTACGCTTCAAGTCCAGCAGCAGCGTAAGAAAGCATACTGGTCAGTGTTAAATTAAAGAAAGCTTTTGCTACTTCAAGGGGCATCATTTGGCGTCCAGGAACCTGAACTTTAGTCTAATATTAGGTGCTTTACAGTTGTGAAGCAATGCTAGAGTGCTTTCTCAACCAAGAGCATCATGCAGTCTTGCAGTCTGGACAATGACGCCGAAGATTTTGTTTTGGGCTCCCCCTCATACGAGGAAACAGGGCTTGGAGGTTAAATTTTGCGATGTGGGATAACGACGCTGGAGAACTACTGCATTAGAGAACCACTGCTTTATGGAAACCCTACGTTGAAGATACACTACGTTGAAGAACCACTGCTTTAGAAAGCCACTGCTTTAGAAAGCCACTGCTTTAGAAAGCCACTGCTTTAGAAAGCCACTGCTTTAGAAAGCCACTGTTTTAGAAAACCATTGCTTTAGAAAATCACTGCTTTAGGAAACCACTGCTTTAGGAAACCACTGCTTTAGAAAACCACTGCGTTAGAAAGCCATTGCCTCAAAGGACCACTGCATTGCAGGACCCCTACGTTCAAGAACCAGAGTGTTGGAAAACCACAACATCTCAACTACCCCTGCAACAGTACCACCTAACACGCCAGGCCTCACCTCGGGGACGTCGCCAGGATACCGTGGGAGTGGGGGTGCCGTGGGCGTAGCAGTCCAAGAACAAGTCTTCCCCTCCCACCACCCACACGTCTTGAGGCTCCACCACCCAGTGCGGGGGGACTGGGGGACGCGTAAATCAAGAGGTTACAGCACAGAGAAGGTGAAAGCACGAGTGAACGAGTATTAGTGAACCTTAGTGGTTAGGAATTTGCAACACGCAATTGATCAATCACTTCATGTTTATATTAAAATGCTTTTGTGTGTACTGTTGTTGTACCGTCAATCACACGTTAGTTCGGTGAAACATTTTCACTGGTGGTCAGGCGACGCTGATGCTTGCTTTTAAAATAGTGCATTCATTGAAAAAAATTAAACTTGAACATAGGTCCATGCACTACTGACAAGCGTAAACGAAGATTATCTTGAGACAGTCACTAAATTTAATTTACTGTATACATTTCTATTCATTTGAGTGACGTCACCTTTCTCATTTCACACCTTGTCAAGGATTTAATTTTTGTTTTTAAGATTTAATGCCCATTGACATGTCATTTTGAAAGGTATTTACTCTTATTGCCATTGCTGATTAAATTGACTAGCAGTTTCATTAAGAGAGCAATCATTGTGAGGGACTAAAATGGAGGAGGAGGCTGACTTAGCTGGGGACCATAACGAATAATTTTCCAACTATATTCACATCATTGAACAATTCAGCTTTCGATGATTGTGTTTTATCTCCGAACTCTGATCAGCGTTAAACATAAACAGGCTAAAAAATATCATTGAAAAGAAAAAGGTTAAGTATTACAACAAAATGATGCATTTATATTTACTCAAAATCTAGCACGTCACACCACTCTCATAATGCTAACACGACAGGCAGAAACGGCAACTCACTTCAGTTCAGACCACGCGTGTTCTAAATGCTCGGCACATTCGAAGGAAGGAACGGTTTTGGCGAGTAGAGAAGATTTAGTAATCATTTTCCAGAACAGACGTTGATTTTACTAATTTCGACAATGCTGACTAAGAGGAAAAAACATCACATATAAATATGATTTAACTCCTACTAGTGACAATTATTAAGCATGCAAGAGTGGCATTCATAAAACATGTACAGGGTGGCGCATAAGTAACGCACCCTTTTAAAAAATTAATAATAAATAAACTATGAAAGGTATAACGATGGGGATAATTGCAAACGATAGAGGAACTCTTAAAGTTTATTTACATGTCGTATCCTGTCTACAGATACCCAGTGTATATTGCGGTAATAAATCTTTAAAATTTACCTTCAAAATGGTGCGCTACAGGAAAGAACAACGAGCAAAAATTGTTGAACTCTACTTTTTATGTAATAGTTCAATTATTACAGTGCAGAGAAGTTACAGGAACATTTTTAATGATGGAAGAAGTCCTGATAAAAATTGCATAAGAGCAATGGTCTCTAAATTCAAAGAAACCGGATCAACAGTAGACAAACGGCGCTTTGGAAGGCCGCGAACCGTTAGAACTTATGTGTTTTTATCAGGACTTCTTCCATCATTAAAAATGTTCCTGTAACTTCTCTGCACTGCAATAATTGAATTATTACATGAAAAGTAGAGTTCAACAATTTTTGCTCGTTGTTCTTTCCTGTAGCGCACCATTTTGAAGGTAAATTTTAAAGATTACCGCAATATACATTGCGCAATTTATTACCGCAATATACACTGGGTATCTGTAGACAGGATACGACATGTAAATAAACTTTAAGAGTTCCTCTATCGTTTGCAATTATCCCCATCGTTATACCTTTCATAGTTTATTTATTATTAATTTTTTAAAAGGGTGCGTTACTTATGCGCTACCCTGTACTCGTACTACTGCCACTCATTAAGCCCGCACTAGTGANCTGGTAACTGACAGTTCTGGTCCTGGTAACTGACAGTTCTGATCCTGGTAACTGACAGTTCTGATCCTGGTAACTGACAGTTCTGGTCCTGGTAACTGACAGTTCTGGTCCTGGTAACTGACAGTTCTGGTACAGCTAAGGTGACCTCAGTTTTGGCACACAATATGAGGCCTCCGCCCAATGACGGTTTCTAGTCGACCGAAAATTCACACGTCCTCTACCGAGGTGAGCAAGGGAAGCCGCGTCTGTGAAAGCGCTGCGTTATTTACAAAGGATGGTAATTTGGCAGCGAAGCCACCACAAGCGAGCCAAAGGCAGTTCTTCAAAAAGAGGGCAATTGAAAATACGACGACCCTTGTCGCTGCTACGCAGTTAATTTACGGACAAAGGTTGGCTGGCAGTAGAGCTGAATTCATGACAGTCTGGGCAACGCTTTGGATTTCAGCTGACAAAATGCTGATATGCGACATACAAGCAGCTATTTGTTTTTTGCACACAATCAAGTACTTGGTAGAGACTTGAAAGGGGCTCGTGTAATTTGCAAAACACGACAGTATACGAATTCAATCGATATTAAAATAACTTGATCAGCCATTACAATTTTCGTATTTTAGAATGAAGCGTATAAATTTTTCCTCAGAAATATACAAATTTATGAAAGTCGAAAAAGAATTTGTCAGATCATTAGTCTATACCTAGTATAAATGAATAAAAACTCAAGAGGTAAACTAGAAATTGAAAAAATGTTCAAAGCGTTCCCCAAATAACATTGATAATTGGTTACTAATTATTCTAATAGTTCATCTTTAGCTTCGCGTTAAATGTAACATATAGTTAAAATTTTATTTAATTAATGTTGAAACAAAAACGAAATTCCCCATAGTGTTAAAAAATAACAATTGGATATCAGACAGAGAGAAAAACATCGAAAAATTAAACAAGTGTATGAATAATTCAGAAATGGATAGCGTCTACGCAGTGTCGTAGCCAAGATTTAATTAACTGATTACTCCCAATTATAAAATGATGGTCGAAAATCCTGTTAATGAACTGAAAAGTTTTTCAGTTAAGCAAGTTGTGCGTCAAATAAATGGAACGTTTTTAGAATCTTTAAATATTTAAAACCCAAACTTCATTATTTCCAAGCGAGGGTTATGTGCTTACTTCGCACCTGTCAATTCGGAGGTGCACCTGGAATTAGGAAGTGCACCTGGAATTACGAAGTGCACCCGGAATTACGAAGTGCACCCGGAATTACGAGGTGCACCCGGAATTACGAGGTGCACCCGGAATTACGAGGTGCACCCGGAATTACGAGGTGCACCCGNCGCATCTAATGGCACAGCGTAGAAGCAACACACGCATCTAATGGCACAGCGTAGAAGCAACACACGCATCTAATGGCACAGCGTAGAAGCAACACACGCATCTAATGGCACAGCGTAGAAGCAACACATGAATCTGTTGGCGCAGCGTAGCTGCAACACATGAATCTGATGGCGCAGCGTAGAAGAAACACACGAATTTGTGCGCAGTGTAGATGCAACACATGAATCTTTTGGAGCAGCGTAGATACAACACACGAATCTATGCGCAACGTAGATGTGATATATGAATCTCTTGGAGCAGCGTAGATGCAACACATGAACCTCTTGGAGTAGCGTAGATGCAACACATGAATCTGTAGGAGCAGTGTAGATGCAACACATGAATCTGTTGGAGCAGTGTAGATGCAACAACACACGAATTTAAGCGCAGCGTATATGTGAGACACGATCTGTTAGCGCATGTCTACGGCCTGATCACTGCATGAGCAAGAAAATGACGAAATGCAACATGACCAGCTGAAACAATTGTGCCAATTTATGCCTACAGTAACAAAGCGCTTACACAATTACGTGTGTGATATCAAGAAAATTGATACGGCAATACCTCCTCATTGCTGTATATTCGTTTGTTTGTATATGTGCCACAGTAATCATCAGCTACAGTTTTATGCTATCCGCATCAGAATCGATGAATTTTAGCGGAACTAGAATATTTTAAATTCAAAATCTCGAAACTGGTCGACGTTTATTGTGCGTCGCAGTAGAGCGACGCATGAAAGCTGAGACCACTTCGCAAAGCTAACAACAGAGAGCACACTAAGTGTTATGTCCAGCAGCAAGAGGGGCAGAAACAATTTCATACAAACAGGTGCTAAAAAATATGAATTCTACTAAGACTGGAGTCAAAATTTTAGTAAAATTCATACAATTTTTTAAAATGCTGTGCATGGATTCATTTGTATAACTCTAGTCATTTTCACGCGTCACGGCCAGTAATAAAGAGCGCAAACTAACACGCACAAAACACGGAAATTCTGCAGTTTATACTTCGAGACAAGCACGAGCGACGAAGTTGCATGATAATTTGTCTCCACTATTCAATCTTCAGGACTAAGTACTTTCAAGTTACGTAACTCGACTATGAAATTTTCTCTTACAGAACACGTGATCTCAGTTCTGGTACTGGCAACCGACAGTTCTGGTCCTGGTAACTGACAGTTCTGGTCCTGGTAACTGACAGTTCTGGTCCTGGTAACTGACAGTTATGGTCCTGGTAACTGACAGTTATGGTCCTGGTAACTGACAGTTATGGTCCTGGTAACTGACAGTTATGGTCCTGGTAAC
>VCRD01006285.1:0-25047 GCA_006783055.1 Trinorchestia longiramus
AACAGAGGAGTAGAGGAAACAGTTGAACATCTGGTCTTGGAATGTAGTAAGTATGAACAGGAGCGAGAGAGCCTCATGGATGTGATCCATGAGCAATGTGGAGAAAACAAGTGGAATGCAAGGTGTATTGAAGAGGACTCTGGTATGAGATATCTTGTAGGGCTGGATGAGGAGTGTAACATAACTGTTGTGGATGCAATGAATGATTTCTTAGTGCATGCATGGAATAAGCGACAGGGATGTTGAATAGTCATTTTTTTCAATGTGACTACCTGCTAAGCATGAGAGGCTGTCTGTGACAAGCTGGATCTTCCAGTGATGCCCTCAATTGGCTGGTCTATTTGCATGGAATGGCTCAGGGTAGCCCCAGAGGAATTAGTCTGGATGACCCTGGTTCACAGAAGAAAAACTCTGGGATGCCATCCTGTTGTATGTGCATGTGTATTGGAGGGAATTGAAGGCCGCTACAAAGGCCCCAGCCAAACGCTGGCCCTCGATCTAAGTCTAAGTTTAAGTCTTAGAGGGGATCTCGGATGCAGTCTGTGACAAGAACCTATGAACCTCTTACAGAGAAACTGGAAACTTTGACAAGTCCCTGAGAACTTAAGAACCTTTACAGAGAAACTGAAATTTTGACAAAAATCTGAGCTGCAGTGCAGTTGCTGTAGTCCAGGCTGGTGGACTGAGTGTCACTACACTTGCCAGAAGCCTATTTGGAGGGCTCCAGTTATACCAACCAACCATTGGATGCAGTCTGTGTTCTGAAAGATTGGTGAAGGCTGTGTTGAATTATTAGGTGAGAATTGAGCAATTAGAGAATAAAAGGTGGGTTAAACGAATCTTTGAATGGAATTGGAGTGAAAGTCTTTGAAAGAAAATTTGCTAGGGGCATGCTGGAAAACTGAACATTCAAAAGCCTGAAATGATTGAGGATTATGGATGTAAACATGTAGAAGGAGGAGGAGATTAAAAGGCTGAAGGCAGAGGTTGTGTCTCTCAGGAGAGAGTTAGAGGATGACAGGAAGCTGAAAAGAGGAGAAGATGTAGGGAGTAAAAGGAAAGTGGATGGTGATGTAATTCATGGTTTCAGGTGCGTAAGTGAAAGAGATGAACCGGGTAGAGTAAATGAGAAGATGAATGATCCCTGGGAAAAAGTGAATGGAATAAGGATAATTGAGATAAATGGAAAAAATGACAATGAAAGGAATAGAATAAATGTGAAGATGAATGGTCCTTGGATAAAAGTGGGTGGAAGGAGGATAAATGAGATGGATCCGATGAAAGGTGAGCATGATAGAGAGAGAAGAATGCAAGGTAGAGTGAGGCCAGTGATAAGAATATGTGGAGATAGCATGGTTAAAAATGGGGATAGGTATGTAAGGATGAGTGGAAGTAGTGGATGTACAAGTTTGAATGGAAAAAGAGTAAAACAAATTTGTGAGTATGCTGAAAAGGTGATTGATAACATGAATGAAGGCATGGTGATAGTATAAGGAGGTGGAAATGGACTGCTTGAAAATGGAAGGGAAGCGACAGTGAATGCGATTAAGAAAGTGGTTGAAAGAGCACAAAAAAAGAATGTGAAAGTGGCTGTCACAAGTTTGTTGAGAAGACCGGCTTGTAATGAGGAGTATGAACGGCAGCACATGTGCTGCCTGATGGCAGGCAGCACATCTTCAGCATCTTCAATAAACTGTTTGAAGTGTGAATTTGTTCCACTTATCAGGGACTTTTCACTCCTACATGTCTCATCAAACAAGCATTTTGAAATTTAAATTATACTCACACCACCCTGCTTATAGAAATCATATGGAATTTCTTCAAAACCACTAGCTTTCCCATTTTTCACCTTTTTTTAAAAATTTATTATTCTCTTCTCTCATAATTTTATCTTCTATTTACAACTCATATTCCTTAATTTGAAGATGTGCTGGTTCTTCATGTATTAATTGTTCATACCACAAACGTTTTCCCAAAAGTCCACTACGGCTTTCACCATTTGTACCCTATCCCTCAAGATGCATCAATTAAGTACTAATTCATGGATTTACACTTCACTATCTTTGTTATTGCCTTGTATAGAATCATACGATTCTTTAGTTCCATCTGGATCCTTTTTCCTTAGATTTACCAATTTTTGTCTCTCATCTTTACATCTTTCATTCTGACCTCATTTATTATTCTCTTTACCCATTTTTCCTGTGCTTTGTACCCATCCCATGCTCCATGCCATTCTACTTCAACAATCCTATGTTTTTCATAGTTTTTGGATTTTACATAGTTCCTTATTTTAAATCTTCCTTCTCATTCATTCACCTTTTATCTATTTTATAAACCATTTTGATTTCCCCATACTTCCTCTGCACTTTACTTTCCCAATCTTCTGCTCTGCTACATCATGCAATGTTTTTGCTATCACTTTGTTCAGGTCATTCTCATTCCTATTCCACTCATGTCTTAAAAGTTCATTATGAAATTCTTCCTAAGTTGCTGCTTTCAAATGTCACTTTTTCTCCTTACTGCTTAAACCACTGGACTACACTGATAGCAATTTTTGTTTCCAGTTACAATTTAAATGGACTGGATAAATAGGTATTGTTAATATTTTTTTGGGGAAAAATGTGCTTGTAACTATGAAATTATTAATGAGTTCTTTAGTTGACTAGGAGAATAATTTTTAGTCAATTTTGAGTGGTATTTGATCTGTTAATGCATTTTTAATATCTTGAAATTTTTTTCTCAGTTATGAAAGACAAAAATAAAGTAGTGTGATGTTAAAAAGTTTGTTCTTATAAAAGGGTATTATTTAGTATAAGCATATTTTAGGTAAAACTGTTATGTGGATGTTTTTATCCCATAATTCATTCAATTTTTCATTGCAAATTTAACAAACCATGCATGTGTTTAGAAAATGTACTCATCATAATAATTTTCAAATCCTGAAAATAATTTATGGCTTTCATACAGCAAAATTTTTCAATTATGCTCAAATGAATAGTGACTAAGTGTAATAGAAGGTAGCTAAGAATGATATATTACAAAGTATGTAATGGTAACTATGAGTCTAATGGAAATTAATCAGGTATAATATGTTACAAGCTAAAGGAACAAAACTAAACTAGGCTTATAAAACATGAGAAGAGCTTGAGAGGATTCATGAAAAGTATAATTGTCAGAAAAAAAACTTCTATGGTTCACACAGTTGAGAAATTTTTAGTTCTAATGTACAAATATAATTTTATCAATCAAAATATAGTAACACCTCTACAGACGAATTTAATTTGTTCTGGGTCGTATGTTTGTTAAATTATTCATATGTTGGATCAATTATTCCAATAGGAATACATGTAAAACCATTCAATTCATTCCACAGCCCAAAAACCTACCATAAATACTTAATAAATAAATAATTACTCATAGAAAATCTACAGAAATGCATTGTAAAATATTAGACATGTAAAAAGAAATAAATTATAACTCACACTAACCTTTTTGGGACCCATGATAATGGAATAATTAAAAAGAATGAAAAAATAACACCAATTATCACGAAGAAGTAAAAGCCGATCTCCAGAGATGTTTACAAAGCAGAACTGTGAATTAAACTCTCCATCCCGTCGTGAGTGCGGCCGCATAGCTGGCTAACCACGAAACTTCGACGTCGTATGTTGGATTTTCCATCGGGTGTAGAATCGATAATTTGATAGAATTTCACGTCGTATGTGGGAAAATTTGTATGTAGAGGTGTTACTGTAAACTATGATAACTAAGTGGGAAATGAACTTATATCAGGCATATAAAATTGAGTTATATGTTTTGTAAGTATATTTTTTTAATGTTCATTGTATTTTGAAATGAATCATTTTTTTGTATGAACTCCATCTAAAAATTTTAACACTTTTACTGCTGCTTGATGCGCATGTGCGTCAAGTGGTGTCTTGTTGCGTACTCTAAAATTCAAGCGGCAGCAAACATGTTAATTGATTTTTAATTATCATGAACTGCTAAGTATGCTACATTCTAAGAAGACAAGTTGTTGGGGTCTTGTAAATTTGTTTCTGTTGTAGAATATTTTTGGTAGGTATTGTGTCTTTATAACATTCAATTTTAATCCTTTGTTTTCTGTTGGTAAGGATCATAAAGGTAATGTTTGACTACATGAGTGCTTCCTCTTCATCATGCCAAGAAAATGCCACGTATGTCTTGTTGCAGTATTGCTACAGGTGGGTTTATTACCTCTTATTCTTAGATAAGCACATTCAACTTGTGAAAATATTAGTTTAACCCTTTAGTAATCAAATTGCTTATGGTATAATTTTTTTTTAGTTATAATATTCTTTTGGCACAATTATCCAAGGAGGACCTTAAGGGGATCAGGTGGGTTTATTGTTAATTTGTTTATTATTAGTCGTAAAGCTATGAAACTTTGTACATATAGAGAAAAGAAAAAGAAAGAAACTGTTCATGGATATTTTTTGATTTGACGCATAGAAAACGAGTTACAAAAAATAAACTTGAAATTTTAAGGGAAACTTCCGTAGACTATTCCTCCTTTAAAACTTTACATGGAGATTCGTGTGAGAGCTCTTTAGAAAGAGCTAAGAACCTTGTACAGCATAAAGGAGAGACATTTTTTAATGGTTTTTTGTTTCATAGATATTTAACTTAAAAATTTTTTTTTGGTTTTGAATTTTTTGCATTTTTTACTTTCATTAGCTATATCTTTTGATCTAATTATAATATTGTAAATGTCTTTATGTTAATCTCTAGAAGGATTTCTGCTCTTTCTAAAGAGCCCTGACATGAGTCTCTACGTCAAATAATGATGTAGGAGTAGTCTTTGGCGCCCTCGAAAACAAAGTTTTTCAGGAGAGCCAATTTATATTTGATGATTTTATTTTTTTGGAACCCGAAGGTTCCGGGGTCCTCCTTAGGAGGTCATGTGCTATGTATCAACTGGGTTAGGATACTGATAGATCACGTGACGCTTCAATACTGCAGAGTAGGAGTGTTGAGGTGTTTTTGAAGTGCCGTGAAGATTAGAATCCGCCGGGGTTGTAGCTTCAGGAAGGTTCGTCATGGGTCGTCATGGGAGGTCTTCTTCTTTGCTGGTGGCCCCTTCGCCGGAGTCGTTTCCTTCTTCTTTTATGCCTTCATAGCAGTTCGAGCCACAAGGACGTGTCCACGGACATTCCCCAGGTTGTGCTGAAGGGTTGTGACAGTCGCAGGCAAACTTGGTCTTGAGGTACGTCCGCCAGAGCTTGCTGTGGATGGACTCATTCTTGTTCTGCGTCTGGTTGTGGAGGCATCTGCTGAGAAGGCTTGGTTCGGTCAGGAACACAAAGATTTTCAGTACACGGGCAACGTTCTTTGCCTCCCTACCCCACACGGGGCCCCTTCCCACCCCTCCCACACCCCTTTTCCATCCTCGTACAACCCAAAATTTTTTACGGGACCTACGCAAGATGTTTATCTTTCATTATCTGTAAAGATACGCATTCGTGGTAATTTTGAGATTTTGGCTAAATGAACCTGCCTGATCCCCTTAAATAGCCATACAAAATTGTGAAAAAGTATTTATTCCAAAAATTTTGAAAAAGGACAAATACTTGTTCCCAGTTTGTGATAAGCTCTGTAGGTAGTAGACTTGTAATTTGAGATTTTTGAAGGGAGATATATGTGCAGTTGGATGTTAAAGGTTAAGCAACATGATATTAAGGAAGAAGTATGTCATTCTTAATCATTTTTCAGTGCACCCTTTTTACTCTTCAGCATTGTTTAGGAATTGTTTTTAGCTGTGGCCTGGAAATCCTGTACAGTATTAAGAATTAGTAATATTTTTAAGGGTAGATAATGTTATACAGGCTGGAATATTTTTGTTGTGCATACTGGTGCTATTCCACAATAATATTTTTTACCTTTTCTTCATTAAAACTTTGCTCCCATTTTGAAATACTTTTGCCAGCTGTGGCTGGATGCCCCAGTTGTGTAATCTTTGGCCTTATGTTACCACTCAATTTTGAGTTTTGAGCTGTAACCTAAAAATGATCGAATTGAAAGAGGAAGAGTGGTTAAATATGTAATGATATGGAAAAACAAATTCTGATAACAAGTTTGTGTTACTGTAAAAAATCTTTTTACTGAGTTTATGTTATGTAATACCTTTCATCTACTTCAACTTCTGCATACTATGGAAAGTTTCTTATCTCTATGTAAGTTCTATTGCAGATAATCCTAATTATATTTGTATTCTCATTTTTGGAAATTTTAGTCATTAGCAAATTTATGTTTCAGGTAATCCTGGTTTTGTGGTACTTCTCTTCTAAATCTTATCCCAGAAACTCTGTGCTTCGTCAGCTTCAATATGACCCAAACTTGGATGTGGGCCCAGCATTACTGCATATTGTGGATGACTTGACCTTGGATGTATTCAAGTAAGTGAAATATTTTTATTCACAAATGTAGGTCTTGCTTAGGGAGACTGTGGAGTAGCCTCATTTTTCATTTGTATCTTCCATGTGAAATTGGAATGTGATAAGGCTGCCTGAAATAATAGAACTGGAGCATTACATAACAATAGAGCCACAGCATGACAGAGCAATAAAACTAGTGAAGTTGAAGGCAATACAAGCAACAGACTTGATGTCATTCACTGTTGGATAAATATTTATCACTGTCTTCTTTAAATAGTTCTCTAATAGTGCTGTTTTTTACAAGGTGCACTGAATTCTAAAATCCTGTTGTAAAAATAATGAGCACTTTTGGCCTTAATTTAAGTAATTTTTAAGTTGGATATAGTTTTCCACATGTCATACTCAGCTGAGGTGTCATAGAGATGTGCTTTGATAAGATCTTTTATTATTGATATTACCAATCTGTCTTTTCTTCCATTTTGGGATAACTTGTACATGACAGAACTGAGGGAAGCATTGTATGCTTGGCAGAAATGTATGCTTGCCCAAGATAATGACTTTTTTGTGAGTTGTTTCATGGTTTACTCTAAAAAATTCAAATTGTATGATGAGCTACAGGGCTTACCTTAGTAAAACTGTGATTCTTAAAGAGTTTGTATAGCTAATAATTGAAAGAAAAACTTTTGTACACACTTATCAAGTAATTAGCTCTGTATTATGTGTAAAAGTTATTTTTTTAAACTTGCATAGTTCTCAGTTGTAAAACTCCATGATGTGTCATAGTGGCTGCGATAGGAAAACTGCTATTTGTTAAGTAATATTTCATGATTCACGATTAAAGATTCTCTCGTGTATCCAGATGGTATGGCGCAGAGGTGTGCATCAAGGAGGGCAGCAATATCACTGCCAGCTCAGGGGAGAAGTGTGTTTGTAAAACAGGATGGGGAGGCCGTAGGTGTGGCCTTCCTCAGTCCGTCCTCAGCCGTGAGTGGATGACTGAGCCTAAGCTGGTTGCTGGTCTTCACGTCAGTAAGAGACCCAGGAGAGTTGTAGTCTTCATCAGCGATTTTTTCCATGATTCCAGAATGCTGGAGCTCAACACTAGGATACTTGGAGACCTAGTTGACGTCTTTGTAGTTGGGGAAGAAGAGGCAAAGTATGAGCAAAGAAATCAGAGTTTGGTTCATATGTTGCAAAATGGCTTCTTGCAGAGTTACCATAACAAGTTAGTTTTTGTTAACATCACCGAACCGTTGTTATTGCCTATTGATAAGCTTCATTTTACTGTAGAGAGAGGATTAGAGCTTCTGTCTGATCTAAGAACGGACGATATATTTTTGTTTGTCTCTGCTGAACATGTTCTTAGTCGAGATTTTGTGCTTTTCCTGAAGCTATTTCATAACTACCCTGAACCTGTGCGATGTAGCTTCAAACAACTCATTTACAATTTTCTGTGGACTTTGCCCAATGGCAGACAAGACAATGTTTACAAAAAGGAAGCTGATGATATAAATCCCGCTGAAAGTCTTAGAGAAAATACTGGAAAATCTCCAAGCCCTCCACAACAAAACTCAGCATTGGGCGTTTCAAATTCTGGGCCTGAATTACAATTTGACAACGCTCATTTTTCTCGTTTGTATTCTGATCGTGTGAATGATGATCCTAATTTAGAAAACTTACCCAGCATCTGTGCCATTTCAGTGCATGTGTTCAGTAACATATTTGAGAATAAAGTGAAACGCTTGCATCATGAAAACCTTTTGCTTAAAAACCATCACTTGGAATTTTTTAATGCATTGAGTCGCCCCATATTTCCTTGGAACTATCAAAACGCTGGCTGGCGATGCCACTTTTGCCTTAGTTCTTCCATGGAAATTTACAACAAGCTCAAGAAGTTGCCGGGAACAGTTCGTCCTCTTTGGCTCTCGGACCTTTCTGACCACCAGGACGCCATGCTTGACCACATCGAACAACTCAAGAAAAAAGGCCAATCTGAGTATTCTGAAGAGGCTGATCGTAGTCTTACTTCTGACATGGAACTTCTGCCTCAAGACGTACCGAGTTACGTGCTTGAACATCGAACTCAGTATCATGAGCTCTTGTCTTTCTAAGCAACACAGCTGCTATCATGGTTGCTATATTAAGTGCGTCTTTGTTTTGTCGACATCAAATAATGCGTGAGATACATGCTGTGCGTTTGTAGGTGTATTATGGAACGAGGTTGTGGAGCAAGTCATTGCAAAGAAGTGGGAGTTTTTCCCTCTAAATGAACTGTCAAAAAGTAATCCGATTTCCTTTGATTTAGGGTAGAAATGTATCTTATAAACTTATATCACATGTTCAAATATTTACACTTTTGTTAACGAGAATAAACCTTTAGTGAGAAAGAGGTTAATTCAATTGGTTGATATACTCAGATATCTGATGCCAACCGTTGCAATAATTCATGAATTAACACCTTTAACAGAAGAATGGGATGTCACTCAAGTTCAGTCGTCACTCAAACTTATTGTTTCAATGTGTATCGTTATTTTGTTTTTGTTTTGCTTACATGAGAGTTTTGAGGACTGAATTACACTCTACCGAATAGCGAGTGACAAATTCTAATTCTCACGAACGTAATTTTTAATTATTCTCGACAATGTTAGTAAAAACTACGTTGTTTCAAATGAATGAGTGAAGTTTTTGATGGGATTTTTCAGAGATTTTGATAAGGATCCGAGACTGTAGAGCCTCTACAATGGAGGGCAGGGCTCTGATAGTTCATCCTGTCGTTTGTTTAATATTCACTAGTAATTAAAGTCTCATATATTTCTTCGTTTCAACCCACGTTTGCTGAGATATTAGCTTTTGTCATTTTCCGGACATTTTTGTCATGTTTTGCTCTTATTTATATTTATCTTTCATTGCCAGGTTGTCTTTGACTTTTCTCAGTGAAAATTCATAAGGTGGACTGAGTTCTGTGTTGCAATGGATTGTGTGGTGTTAGGTATACCATTTCCTCCAGAATGCATTCAGAACCTCTTCCGTACTTGGCAGCTATGAAAATAAGACTAAATTCACGTCACATTTTTACAGTTTGTAATTTCACAATTTAATTATTCATGGTTAGAAATTTAATTAAAATTTGTGCTACCTAAGCTGTAATTCTGAATTGAAAGAAAATTTTCATGAGTTATTATGAATTCAGCCATAATTCCCCTCGATCATTAGTTGCATGGGGGACAAAATGATTGTGACTGCTACAAAGTTCATCAGTTGACATGCACAGTCTTTGATTTCCATGCTAGTGGCATGGTAATACCTGACCCTTTTGGTGTTTTTCGATTGGTTGATGGTAACGGATATGACAAGTATTTCTTAGGACAGAGAAAGATAATTTTGAGACGTTAATAGTTGGGATTCTCTTGCCCTGACTTTTCGCTTTCACCATCTGAATTTCTCTGCTTCTACTGTAAAAGTTGTAGATTTTCCCATGTATTTCAGTGAACGGGTTCAGTGTCCAACCCATTGTAGTGGTCACAGTTCTGGTGTGAATGGAGCCCAAGTAACGGAACAACAGTCACTCGGTATCCTGCCAAGATAAGATATCAAAAACGTTTATTTGTTCTCAGTGAGGTAGCAGATGGGATACTTTATCAAATCTTGAAGCCATTTATTGATATTAAATCTCCCTCCTATCCTGATGGTCTACTATTACGATTTTTTAATGATTTAGAACCACGAGTGATGTGTTAGTGTCAACACCCAAGTGCCTATACCGATCCTGCGTGCCCTATGTGTTGGGTTCACCAAAAAGTTCGTTCTTTTTTCAACGATACCAACTTCCTGTAAAATCTGAACAAACTTTTTGGCCAACCCAATATTTCGCCAATAATATACATGTAAGGAAAATAAATCTCCAGTGATATACTCCTACAGAAAATAAAATTCAGGTTTTATATCGTTGTAATGAAAGTCTTGAGGTGAGATGGTTTCATGTTCTGGGATAGCTTTGCTAAATACTCAGTTCGTTGTGGAGTCTCTGTACTGATCAAAATATATGATAAAAATCGGCCTGATAATGTGGAACTGACAACGCTGATGAAGTTCTTACGCTTACCTCACATCTAGAGTGAAATAGTTGTAGTTGGTTAAAATTTTTATTTTATAACATATTGGTACAGTGGATATGAAATATTGTAATGCCAAGGGATTATGTTCAATGAAGTGTGTATTTTGAGATTTATATCTGTTGAGAAAAAATCGTCCGTGTTTCAGTTCTGATATACTTGTGGACTGTAGGTGACTGAAAACAGGAACTCACTTTTTGCAGCTGAGATTTGCGTTGGTCTAATAATCTAAGGATATAATTAAGTTAAGGATTCATGCTATGAAATAGATAGAGATGAATGGATTACATGTTGTTAATGCTCTAGTCATGTTGGCAACTTTATTTTTTCGTTATTGCACTGAATTTACAACTTCAGTTCTGTGGTCTTGTCGTAAATTCTATAGCTCTAGTCATAGCCATTCGAAAATCCTGAAAAAAACTTTTAATGTTCAGGAAAAGCTGTGGTAAGAGTGTATTTTTATAGCTAATTTTTTTTATGCTGGTCACACTGATGATGATCTAAGTGTTAACTATGAAGAATCTTTGTGCGAGTCTCACGAGAATTATAACGCATATCAGCAAAACCTATTTTAAGATCAAATTTGATGTTCCTAAGAAAAGGTACTAGAGTACTATCACTATTATTATTGAGACTTATATTACTATACAATTTATTCCATCCACTGCTGCTTAACTTTAGTGTATGTTCTCACTGTCACTGAAAATGTGAGAGTACTTGTCACTGAAATACACTCGTAATAAACAGGTCACACTAAGGTAGGACACCTTAGCTCCTCTCTATAAAGTGGACATGTTCGTTGTGTCAGTCTTCGTCTGTGTGCATTGAGGAGCTACCACTGCTCAGCGATAACTTGAGCTTTCTATTCTATTCTATTCTATTCTATTCTATTCTATTCTATTCTATTCTTTTGTTTAAAGATTAGGCTTAACGCAGGAGTCGATTATGGTGTTAACTGTTGAGTAATGTGAGCGTGGTTTTCCCCTTATTTTATTTTATGAGGTCTAGTTCTACTTTTTCCTTTCGTTTCTCCTCCATAAATATATTGAAACGGCACACAAGTCCTGTTTCAATTTTCTCAATTCTTAGCTTTTCAAGTTCGTGACGTTCATTAAGCCAATGAAGTAATCTTTGAACTGCTAAGATGGCTTGCGACCTCATGGATGTGATCCTGTACTCATATTATCTCATAGTTCTACATACAAGGGAATGTGTGTGCATCATAATGATGCCCAACACATAATCTATTCTGGAGTTGATGCATAGCACTCGTCGCTTTCCCCCCAATTCTGAACTTGTGGTTGCAGTTAATAAACCAGTGAACACTTATATCTATTATAGATCTCTCAGCTTTCCCGCCTTCATATAGTGTTGAAGCTACATGTCCAATTATTTCTGATCTTCCATCCTACCAGTTGTGTCCTAATGATGAACTTCAAGAGAGTTTTTCTTGTGAATATTTAAGGAACTGCATGGAAGGGACTTTACTACTGGCTCCTTTACCATGCGCTTGAATGAAGTGTGCATTTGGGAGAAGATTGGTGAGTTAGATGGAGAATCCAACCTAGCGAGAGACGAGGTTAGGTTAGGTTAGCTCCAAGTATAAAGTGTTATTTTCAAAACCTTGTGAAATAATGTGCATTTTATCACATGACAGCACGAAAAGGCTAAATTATTGAATAGTTGGGGAAGAAACACTGCCAAAGATAGAAGAAGGTTTGGTTCTCCGCATGTGGCAGTTGCCGCGAAAGGATACGTGCTCTTGGTGGACCTTTCTCGCCTGCGTCGAAATTTTCGTAAATCAAAATTATTTTTAGTTTTGCACATTCAGAAACGTCAGTCAAAATAATTCAATGAAATATTCTAAAAGTAAAACATTTGTCAATATTTTTGTAAAATACTGATTTTTTAATTCGTTATAAGCTATGACCTGTCTTTAATAATTGTTTGAAACACATCTTATATGCAAATAACATTGTTGGGGTAAATTCATGATCCAGGCCTTGCTATACGTCTGCACTTCCATGATGTTTCGTCTTTGTGAGTAAATTTACTGTACTATGAAGCTACTATATGGTTTGGAATTTTCATTGCAATATGGACACAGCTGCCATATTTATTGGCTCCATCTTCTCAATAGTAAATCCTATGTTAGCATATGAAAGCTAATTACCTGAACTTCTTATGGGTGAGCGTACAGGCTGAATGCATTGTGCTGGTCAGTACTCAACTCTTATCAGGGCTGATCTCAGCACTCGTACGCTGATACAGCAACACATGAGTTAATCTGTTGTGCGTCTCTTCATAATAATGTAACTTTTGTTATATTGTATTCTGTTTCACCTGTCAGCTACCTGCAAAATGAGCGATGTCCTTTTACTTTTTATTTTTATTTTGAGTATTGCCGAGATATTTCCGTTCAAATTTTGATATGCTCTTGTAGGATCATGGTTACTATGGATGACTTATTCTTATTACTGAGAACGAAATGTTTGCCAGGTTTGATATTTGCCAGGTTTTCTTTCGGATTTAAAAATGAGGATTTTATACGTTTTTTATTTGCATTACAATGCAGGACTGATATTCTTCTAGAAGAATAAGAATTCGTTACTTTTTAAATTGCTAGTCTTTCTTTGCTGAATTTATATTTAATCTTCATTAATTTTTAAACAAGTTCTGCCTACGTTGTGTTGGGTTTCATTCCATAAGATGCAATATGATACAACAGCCCTTGCAGTGGTGGTAATGTTTCACCAAGTTAATATTAACTTCATTTAATGAAGAAATTTAATTATAGATGCGCATAGTTTGCATTGTGTCCATGAGGAAAACGATCATCAGAGATCTCATATGCACTCCTGATCTTATTTTCATTCTTGATCTTATTTTCATTCTTGATCTTATTTTCATTCTTGATCTTATTTTCATTCTTGATCTTATTTTCATTCTTGATCTTATTTTCATTCTTGTTTTTATTTGCACTCTTGATCTTATTTTCATTCATGGTCTTATTTTCATTCTTGATCTTATTTTGAGTCTCGGTTATTTTGACGGTTGAAATTGCTCTGATGACATCAGGTTGTACGTATTTTTGATCTCTATTCATTATTGTTGTAACTTTTCTTAATTTATCCAACGCAATCAAGGAAAAATTTTGACAGTTTTTAGCTAACCAGTGAGTACTTTACTACAATATGAAGTGTATTCCTCTTATTGTTTACGAAGGAATATATATCTATGTTTTAAAACTTCTTACTTGTGAGAATTTCTATCTGATTGGATTTATCAAAGAGTTTTCTGTATTTTTATGTTAAGAAAATGTAACTACTCGTGGATCACAAGAACGAGAGAACTGATCAGCCTCTCCTTCTGTAATGTCTTCCTATTAAAAATCGTACTCTTCTGCGGAAGGGAAACACCGGATATTTTATTGTTAGTAAAAATATTCCTGTTGTATTAATGAGCACTGAACATTGGTATAGTTTACCTGAGACTAGTGACGTCTGTACCCATGTTCAGTGCTCCAGGGTTAAGGGTAAATACTCTGAAGGAGAGCTGTTACTCGGGTCTGTCCTCGTCAGTGACATTTCCTAGACCTCCAATGCATTGACTGACCTTTGAGTCAGTAGCGGATTTGATGTGGACAAACATTTGGTTTACGCTCAGTTCTCGGTTTAACGGATTTTGGAAACAACGGACAAAATATACGGCTGGACGGAATTACGGCCATAGATTTTGTCCGTTGTTTCCAAAATCTGTTAAAGTGAAGTCCGTTAAATTGAGATATGAGCATGTTTCTCGGTTTGTGTTTCACTTTCATCGTCGAAGGAGATGGTGAACGGCGTTCCGTGCAGCCGACCATCTTTTTGTCTACTAAACTTCAACACTACATTTGCGTGCATTGGTTTTTAATGTCTTTCATTTCCTAGGCTCTGTCAGTTCTCTTTCATTTTATTTGCTCTTAAGATTACGTGGCGGCAAACACCAAATCAAGCGTATCATTTTCAGGTGTCTTCATGTTTAAAAAAAATACAATATTCAGTAACACGGTAGCGTACCCTTGCTTTTTCAGCACATGTGTTGTAAGTTCATTCTTACTTTTACTTCCAAATTTACACCTGCTTAAACTAGGAATATATAATAGTAATGCAGGATTATTTTGTTATGGCAGAGCCATCGCAAATCAAGACATCAAACTACTGCTTTCGTGTGTTTTCAAAACAAGTGGACAGACGTGCAGATATTGGGTCTGTAAATTGCAATTATACACATGACCAGTGCTGTAAAACTCAATTATACACATGACCAGTGCTGTAAAACTCAATTACACATATAACCAATAGTGTAAAACCCAATGGTACACTTGACCAGTGTTGTAAAACGCAATTATACGCATGACCAGTGCTGTAAAACTCAATTATACACATGACCAGTGCTGTAAAACTCAATTATACACATGACCAGTGCTGTAAAACTCAATTATACACATGACCAGTGCTGTAAAACTCAATTACACATATAACCAATAGTGTAAAACCCAATGGTACACTTGACCAGTGTTGTAAAACGCAATTATACGCATGACCAGAGCCATAAATTAGTTCTGTAAAACGCAAGGGGGCAGAAGTACAGATATTGTGTTTATTAAACGTAATTTTAGATACTAGCAGCGCGTGAATGTCTCTCTGACTAGCACTTTTATGACCGTAATTTAGCTTTGACATGCTTCTGTCAGGGGATTAACGCTCCTCCGTATCCCTCAGTTGATTATCGAGCTTGTATTCTGAAAATAATAATAATAATAATGATTATTGGTCTTTGGCTAGGTCGTCCATTCTTCTTCCTTCAGTCCCTCTTCCTCATGCCCCTAAAACTTAAGTGACTACCTCCTGATACCGTGCGTCACTGCTGAGATCGCTTTTGTTGTAACCTGCTGTGGCCAAACCAAGAATATAATAATAGTAATAATAATTCTCATACTGCCGTCACATGTAATGGTGTCTGTAGTGAATAGGTCAACCTCTGAAATTCTTGTTAATTTGGAAGCTCAGCGCTTGTCTAAGTATGAGGTTGCTGAGCTTAATGAAGGGAGACAAGCCTGTCCTCGCCAGGGGAAACTGGTGCGTCTCAGAGCTACCTGTAGCTGCTCATCAAGGAACCAGCAATGTGAGTTGCAGGAGTTTGTTAGAGCTTCGTGGTTAGATTGTTCTTCTGTTCCGTTCTTCCGAGTAAGCTGATGTATCGAGCAGCCGACTTCTCGCACGAGTGTCTATTTTTTCTCCATTTTCTAATCTTTTCGTTTCATAGAAATAAATGTTTACGCTGTTTCTTGGCTGGCTGTAGCGTGTTGTGCCAATTGAGACGCTGAAATTTAGCGTCTATGTGGAGCCATTCATGAAAAACTGTACAGAATTTTCTCCTGATGTTGTTCTTAAATATTAAATATTATAGTTGTATATTTTAATCAATTTGATTTAAGGTTTATTAAAAGTTCATTTAATATCTACCTGTAGAACTCAAAGCTTCTTCAGCTTCCCTCGCACTTGTTACAGTTCAGCGCTGAATGTGGTCATACCTGCATGTTATCATAAGTAGAATTCATGAAATTGTCTTAATTTTACCATCATCATTTTCTTCATTAACTAATCTATCATACGTTACACAGGTGAAAGGCTTATACGTTAGCGATTTGATAAACATTTTCTTAGATTTTCCATGTAGCTGTAGTTTAACTCAGTGTTGTATCGATCGCTCGTGTGGACTGGAGATGGAGTTTGCTGACGTGATCAGAGTCGCTCGCTGTGAGCGAGTCACGCTACACCGACCACACGTCCCTAAGGTGGAAGCTACCCTGGCCATCACCTCACACCACCTCATCGTTGCGCCTCTGCAGGGTAGCGAGCTCTGGGTGCGTTGTCTGCTCCTCTTAACCTTCCGTGTGGCCCGACTGATCAGACAAACTGAACTTTATTTCCAATAGAGTATACAGTACATATACATTGAGTTTTAAATGCTTAATGTATTTAAAACCCATCTTATAAGCTGCTAGACATGTTCTAGCTGTCGATGGTCAGGCACAAACAGACCGTGAACTACGAGAACGAACCCGGGCCTTAATGCATCGCTGGCGGGTACCCTCACCAGTCAGCCACGCTGGGAGCTGACAGGCACAGTTACTTTAATTTTGCTAAGCACTTACAAACTGGCGCTCGACGGAAGGTTATTGTAATAACATGTGGTTCTGTTCATGAACAAAATGAGCCAAGGGAACGCGCTTAGCAGTTCTAAATGAGTTGAAGTCACAGCGTTAAACAGAATTGGAAAGATTTCCAGAGTGTATTCAGCAAAGAACTGCCGCAGCCCTAAAGTTACTGTACTTTGCAGCGAGTTGTATGGGTGTTGGAAGACATTCCGGGGATCGCAAAATAGATTAAATATATACTGTTACAGATGCAATAAAACGTATTTGATGAAGGAAGGTGTCTTGCTAATGGTTGGGAGCTTTTCTGACGATTATGATGCGCTACCACTAAGTCGACAATATTTGTTACTCAAGCTTGTTTTTGGATCAAGTTTGTTGCTGGATAGGTTACATCAATTTTTCTTTCTCTTCCATGAAAAAGACATTAAAAATACAAGAGAATCTTGAATGTTGTTCTATGCTCCTCACCATATCTCTGGCTCGAGACTTTCGTGGTGGACGGATTATTGACCTATGACAACCTGCACTGTTGATTGAACTTTCACCTAAGACTGGGGTTCCCAACCTTTCTTTGACCTTATACCCCCCTTCAGTATTTCAACAGATGAGCATGTACCCCTGAATTTTTATGACAGGAAGGTGAGTAAGAAAAATAAAATTCCACTGAATTTTTAATGGAACTGTTAGGTTTTAGGAACTATGAAGTAAAATTGAGTGTACACCAGATTGGGATCCCCTGCTCTGAGACGAGTGGACTCTCAGGCGGTGGGTTGTGGGGAGTCGCCAAGCTTTGCTAGAAGTGGCTTAGCATAATATTAGTTTTGACTCATCAATTACATTCTGTATGTAATTCACAAAAATAAGATATAAATTAAGCTTCTGATAACAGAGGCTGTGCTTGTCTCAAGCTTTGGGGTGGGGGAAGACAAAACGATAAGACCTTCCTTGCCGCTGTTCCTATACTTGATAAAGAATTTATGTGGAACAGCGTTTAGTGAATTCTTAAGGAACCACCTATTTGATCCATTTCATTACATTTATTAATTATGTTGAAAGAACTTGTATTTACCTGAAATGTGTAGAGCTGTTTCAGAAGTTGAGTCTGTTATGCCGTAACGAAATATCATTTGGAAAATGTAATGCCGATTTGAGTGTAAGTAATCTGTTTTAAACAATATCATGTATGTAATCTATCATAGTTTGGAGTAGTTTATTGTATTACACTGTAAGTTAAACATGGTGAGTAATACATCATAGCAGGTTACAGGTAACTGGTTTTAAGTAACAACTTATAACTGGTTGCAAGTAGCAGGTTATAGCAGGCTGTGACAGTAACATTTTACAAGTAATAGTTAGCGAGTAACAGATTGTAACAGGCTGTAAGTATTAATACGTAGATAATAGGCAGATTGTAATAGGGTGTAAGTATTAGGGTGTAAGTATTAGGTCGTAGATAATAGGCAGATTGTAATAGGGTTTAAGTAAGATCACGTGGTACAGGTGGTACACAGCAACGTGGATCACGTGGACAGGCGGAGTCAGGGTGTGACAGGTGGTTCTCTGTACCTGCTGTGCAAAGACTTGCGTCGTCTGCAGCTGGACATTCTCGGCACAGACCTGTTCACTAAAGTGGCTGATACCCTCGAGGACCTGTCTAGAGTGGGTGAGTTGTGTGAGATCTGTCTAGAGTGGGTGAGTTGTGTGAGACCTGTCTAGAGTGGGTGAGTTGTGTGAGATCTGTCTAGAGTGGGTGAGTTGTGGGAGACCTGTCTAGAGGGGGTGAGTTGTGGGAGACCTGTCTAGAGTGGGAGAGTTGTGTGAGACATGTTTAGAGTGGGTGAGTTGTGTGAAATCTGTCTAGAGTGGGTGAGTTGTGTGAAATCTGTCTGAAGTGGCAGAGTTGAGTGGATTGATAACCCGGCATCACTGAGTGGGAGTTGAGTGGGGCAACATCACTGAATATCTCACGGACAATCTAAGACAAAAGTTGCAAGAAATTAGGCTGAAGTAAAAAGTATTCAGTCCTAGAACCTCGACGATGTAGGCTTCTACAAAATAAAACTTGTGTGCAGGAAAAAAAACAGGAGTGTTTCCCTGGCCCGTGCGACTGGAAATTTGTGAAAAATGAACAAAAAGAAGCTAGTAGAGTTTACGTAAAGGTTGATAGTGCTACTATTGCTTTGAGCTCTTATTTTAGATGATGTCATTGTTGGGGTAAAATGATTAAAAATATGTAAGAAGAAATTCACGTGAAGAGGATCCCTTCATCCTTGAATTTCATTCCGTGGTGTAATATTCTGGTTGAGAATTTCCAGGAAATTAAGTTCCAAAAAAGATGAAGGCAGTGCAAGTGAAACTCAAGGGGTGGTTTTTGTAGTCAGTTTGATTATCCGAATAAGGGGAAATAAAAGGCAATTCAGTGGCGAAAAAAAGATGCATGTTGAAATTTCTCTGGGTTTAAGTTGTGAATTGAACCTCTGAATCCGAATTACCTTGCAGATGAACCTGGACTGCAGTACCCCTTCTTCTATCAGCCCCAGACGCCGCTGCTGGAGGATGGCTGGGCTGCTTTTGCGCCTGAGACAGAACTGAACCGCATGCTGGTGCCTGGAGACCAGTGGAGACTGTCCCATGTTAATGCTGGCTACAAGGTGAGGAGTGTGTTGTGTACTGCATGCTGGTGCCTGGAGACCAGTGGAGACTGTCTTAGGATGTCTGGCGCTGGTTGCAAGATGGGGAACCCTTATCCTTCAATCATATGTACTTATACTGGGTGGCCCAAAAAAATGTATGTACTGTTTTGAATAATTAGTACTGTTTCGTTAACGTAAGTACAAAAATCTTTTAAGACTTTCCTATTAAAAATAAAAATTTATGGAGTATGATGGCTACAACCAAACAGTTCTTTAATTTGAATAATC
This sequence comes from Trinorchestia longiramus, assembly GCA_006783055.1. Classification (NCBI taxonomy): domain Eukaryota; kingdom Metazoa; phylum Arthropoda; class Malacostraca; order Amphipoda; family Talitridae; genus Trinorchestia; species Trinorchestia longiramus. The sequence continues at coordinate 19,649 of VCRD01006285.1, forward strand.
CTTTCATTTCATAAATATTTTTCAATTAAAAGCAAATCAAATCAGCTCTAGAGTTTTGGTCATGCAGCTAACGAGAGAACAACGATACTTCGTGGTGGAAACATACTTTGAATCGAAAAACATATCGCAAGATGTAAGAAGGTTTCAACTTACCACTGATGGACAAACTGTGACCAGGTTGACCGATAAAATGAATATTGACAAGGGGGAAGCTCATGGTACTATTCTGAAACAGGAATAAGGGAAATTATGGTGCAGGAACTGAAGAAAATATTCATATAGTCCGACAAAAAATTGAAGAAATCCCTTCCCTTTCAACTCGACGCCATGGAACAAACCTATCTAGATCAACATTCCAGAGAATCGTTAGGAAAGATATGAATTACTATCCTTACAAAGAAAAGATTTTTCAGAAAGTATTAGAAAATGATTTTGAACGGCGAAGAAATTTCTGTGAGTGGTTCTTGCAGAAAAACGAAAGATTTGTCGAAGACATCATTGTGAGTGATAAATCGACATATCATCTGAACGGACTAGTAAACTAGTAAACAAGCAAAATTCAAGAACATATTCTCTCTTCAAACACCCTCTAGAAAACATTTTCGAAAAAAAAATTCTATCGCGAAAACTTTTCATTATGGATTGAGCTCACTGGAAGAGGTCGTATTATTGGACCAATTTTCTCTGAAAGTAACACGACTGCGGAAAACTACTTGGATCTCCTCACTGAGGTAATTGTCCCACAACTAACAGATGTCCACAGGAACAGGTTTAACCGTGTCTGGTGGATTCAAGATGGCGCTCCGTGCCATAGAAGATTTATTGTTCAAGATTTCTTACGAGAAACTTTTCATGAACGCGTGATTTCGATGCGTCATGCAATCGAATGGCCATCACGTTCTCCCGATCTCACACCGTGTGACTTTTTCTTTGGGGCTGTTTGAAGAACTTGGTATTCGCAACACCTCCAAGAGACTTGGAATATATGAGAGATAGGATAGGATACTCATCACGTTAATGCGCTTAGGAAAATCCTGAAATGATTAGAAGAGTGATGAAGAAAATGAGAGAAAGACGTCAACATTGCTTGGAAAAAATGGTGGATATTTTTAATAGGTAGAAGATGATGCAAAAATGATGCTAACTATGAATGTTTATTTCCACTTTTTAAGCCATATTTCCAGATAGGTTTGAACTTTTTTTATTGTAGAAGGAATATTTCTGTTTCTCCGCGTAAGGGTCACATTAGTTATCTTTTTTGTGATGCATATTGTGTAACAACTAAAATCTGTATCAAAATAATATTTCACAAGTGAATAGGAAATTTTATTCCGAAGAAATTTATACCAATAAGTTTTTTGTACTTAAGTGAACGAAAGAGTGATAAGCATTCAAAAGAGTGTATACATTTTTTTGGGCCACCCTGTATAATAGAGTGTATCTCTATCTGTGTGTGTCCGTCCCATTTCTTTCGATCGATTGCTGAAGATGAATTACTGAACCGAAATCACAACGGGTATACATGTATTACAAGCATTGTATTGTGGATACCAAAGCCGTCGGATTACTATAAAATAAAATAATTTTCCCCGTCATTAGCCTCCTTTTCTTACTCAGGTCGTGTTATCGGTGGAGAAGATCCAGAATGGAAGTTCTGCATACGTTCATGAAAAATGTCCATTTAAAAACAATAATTCGTTGTAAATCATTAATAGCTTCATATACATATGCTGTAATTTCAAATTAGTCGAATCTAACCAAATTTATTACGCAACAATAAGTCAAAAATCTCTAATTTTATTACTTTTGAGCCATGAAATTTCCACGGTAACTACGTAGTGTTCAAATAAATAGTATCTATTTATTGCTCAGAACTATTAACAACACTATTACCGGTTTCTATTTATTATATATAGTTCACCGAGCAAGAGTCAAGAAAGTCTTCGGACTTTACATCAAACATTTAAGTATCTCGAGCTGACAGAACATAAAACTCTACGGATTTACAACAAACATTTAACTATCTAACCGTAGATTACAATTTGGATTCACTTTTAATCTGATATTTAACTGATGAATAAGTTTTATGTCAAGTGTTTAATTTTATTTTACGTGTAAAAATTTCATGATTATGTAGTAATTTTATGAATTTTTATGAATGTGTAGAGCATTCATCCAAAACAAATGCGCCGGATCACTATGAAATACTCAATTTTTTGTGATTAGCTTTTATTTCTTATATGGCCATGTTATTGGTAGATAAGTTACAGAATGAAAGTTCTGTATATAATGATGTAAAATATTCACTGGAAAAACTGAAAAATGTTATATATCATAGATCCTTAATTTCATCACTTTTAAACCAAGGAATATTAACGGATACTGTCCCTGTTACCGGTAGATAAGATGCAGAAAGGTAGTTCTGAATAAAATTAATACAAAGTATTTATTTCAAACAATCTGTTGTAAATCTTTAATGAATTCATCTCAATAATAATTTCAAATCATCAGGTAGTAACGAAAATTCTGTCCGTTTTTTGAGTCCAATTGAAGGGCATCATCACATCAATCTAATTTATAAATGACATATGTGTAGCAATCTAAATCACCAAGATAATATTTCTTCTTTTAGATTTTTTTTTAAATTTTGATAATAAGTAACTATTGTTAGCCAAGTAAAAGTACGTTACTCCAAGTAAAAGTACGTTAGGCATATTTTACTGTAGGAATTTCAGAACAGCAATACAACAATTTCAGCAGGAAGACCTTTCAAAGACACCTATGGAAATAATGTGGTGAATAAAAAGACCTGTAGAAGATGGATTTCACGTTTCAAAAAGGTTCGCCATGTAACTGTATTTGTTAGGCTGCTGCACCGCCTTACGAGGCCTCTCATACGCGCCGTGGTTGGTTAATACCGGTTATTCATTGGTTGACGGTGGACAGTGTCTCCAGTATCCATCCTCTGATTTAAAGTAGGTGTCTCGATCTATTGAAAGCTTGCAATGCAATGCATCCGATCCCGCTGCCGACATGGTTGACGCGGCTAGAAATACGGCATGGGACTTGGGTAAAACAACCGAATAATTATCGAAGTAATTATCCAACCCAAGAATGGGCCAGAAGGTTCGTTTCTATAGCCTCATTCTATTCTATTCTACAATTTTCCTGCCCGTGGTGCAGGTGTGCCGCAGCTACCCTGAACTGCTTCTGGTGCCGCGAGCGCTGGACGACTCCGAGGTGGCGGTGGCGGCGCAGCACCGGCAGGACGGCCGCTTTCCCGTCATGGCTTACCGCCACGTCCCAACGGGCGTGAGTGTGTGTGCATGATGGGTGTACGTGTGTACCTAATGGGTGTGGTAGATTGACTAATGGATGTACGTATGTACCTAATGGGTGTGGATGAGTGACTAATGGATGCGCGTGTGTGCCTAACAGGTGTGCATGTGCTTATGACAGCTGTACGGCCAGTGGATGATGTAGTTCAGTGATGTAATTGTTAGTGAAATCATGTCTTGCTCTTAGCAGACATGATACACCTCCATAGGATCAGACCAAAGCTTCTATACGAGGGTATAGGACAACGTCGCTCTGAAGACGCTAATGATCATAAATTATTTATTATTTTACAATTTCAGACCTACATGATTCAATCATTAGGAATGCCCTATTTCTACATATGATACAGATTTCTTGGTCATTACTGCATCCGAAATGCTCGAATAAAATGGAAGGTACTGTGAAATATCAATTTGCCCCACATAGACTGGACTACTCGTCAAATTCAAGCATCCGGCTCAAAACTTATGGATCTGATGAGTACAAATTCATTGGAGCAGCATGTCAACGAACCAACTAGAGGAAACAACATTCTTAACCTCGTCATGACGACCACTGACCTAAGCATAAACGGCTTAGAAGTTAAGGACAAGATCAGTGACCACCAGATGATAGACTTTTCGCTTGAAGTACAAGACCCTAACACAAGGACTCATCATAAACAAGTCCTCAACTACAAACGGGCAAACTTCGAACTAATGGAAGACGAGCTTGGCAGCCATTATTACGAAGTACTCATGAGCAACAAAAACGCCGAAGAGTGCTACATGATACTCAAAGATAAGATTGCAACCGCTACAGACCACCATATCCCAAGAAAGCGAATCAGGCCAACCAATAACCCTCCTTGGTTCTCACAAGAGATTAAATCCTCAACAATTCAAGACAACATTCTTACAGAAGACTCAAACGATACCAAACAGAACCCCATCATCAAAAACATATCCACACCTGCAGGGCTTTTAAGCGAACGATAAAATCTACAAAACGAAATAAAGAAATTACAGTTGCAGCACAACGTAAAACTAACCCGAAGAGCTTGTACAGGTATGTAAACAACAGACGACTCAAAAGACACACTATTGGACTGCTGATCGATTCTGAGGGCTTAACCCAAACGAACAACAAAAGCAAAGCCAAAATTCTTAATAGATACTTTACTTCTGTATTCACTCACGAAGACTTAACTGAAATCCCGCAACCTCATGCTTTACATCCTCAGGAAATCCTGTCAGATGGCATATTTACAGTAGAAGAGGTAAAGGAACAGCTCAGTATTTTAAACCCATATAAGTCAACCGGACCCGACGGCCTTGGTCCCCGGATACTCAACGAAACAGCCGAGGTAATAAGCGAACCTCTAACAAACTTCTTCAATCGATCACTTGAAACTGGAATAGTTCCGGAAGATTGGAAGCGGGTAAATGTCACTCCTATTTTCAAAAACGGGAACGAACAAATACCTATTAACTATCGTCCAATCAGTCTAACATCTGTTAGCAAAACAATAGAAAGACTACTCAAAGTCCGTATAACAAAGCACCTTAATGACCAAAATCTTATTACTAACACCCAGCATAGATTCAGGGAAAAACGTAGCTGCCTCACAAACCTCCTTGACTTCTTTGGAGAAGTTAACCGTATATACGACCGTACAAAACCGTAGACCTTGTATATCTAGACTTTCAAAACTTCGATAAAGTTCCCTACGAAAAACTCATGGCCAAAGTGGAAGTGCATTGAATACGAGGCAACTACAAGTGATTCAACTCTTGTAACATCAGGAGTCCCCCAAGGGAGCGATTTAGGCCCGCTTTTCTTCATCATATACATTAACGATCTTGATGTCGGAATCATCAGTAAAATCAACAAATTCGCCGATGACACGAAACTGTCAGAGCATCCACCGAAAGAGACAGAGCAACTATCCAATCAAACCTCAACCGTCTTCTACAATGGACTGAAACCTGGCAAATGAGCTTCAACATTGATAAATGTTCAGTAATGTACGTTGGTGCAAATAACCGGCATTTCTAACACACGATGAATGATATACCGAT
>VCRD01006286.1:7297-19283 GCA_006783055.1 Trinorchestia longiramus
TCTCCAATTCGACACATCCTTCAATTGGACACATCCCCAACTTAAAACCTGGCGAGTGCGGGGAGACGAAGTTGGGGAAGCAGCACGCGTCTGGATTCCCCCGCAGATTTTCCCCGTAATGTCACCCTCAAAGAAAGCGGCCGCGACGCTCTGCAAGAATGCGGCTTCAGCGTTAACGTAAGAGAAACAACACTGATTTAGATTGATGGGCAGTACTGTGGTGAAATATCTTCAAGTTACTTGAAACGGGAACACATGAGCAACAGTAGAGCGTAACATTTTTTGCAAACTATTTCGTGACTAAGATGAATGTTCACATACGTTCAAGATACCGGGGTCTCAATTGAATAAAAAAGAGTATGAAAAAATCTGACATACTTCTCTTTCAGCTTTAGACTATTATCACCTTTCTTCACTAGATAATCGAAAATATATTTGTACGACAAGCTTGCAAAATAATAAATCTCAATTTACTTCCAATATACAGTGGGGCAAAATAATACGTTGATTAAATCGCCAGATTGCACATTTATAGACCACGTACAATTACGAAAATTAGATTATATATAAACGATAGCATAAAAAAATTAAAAATATATCTAAAACCCACAAATATTTCAAAAGAAAAAATAAAGAGAAACATGTATAATAAATACGTTAACAAAAATTTACAATACCCGACTTTTTTCTCGATATTATACATGAAATTTATTGTAGGTTTATTTCAGAATTTTCTAATACATTCTACTATTTGGTAATCAAACTTTCATTAGCATTCATCTCCAATAACGTGTCATTGGTACAGCAGCTCTCTTTCTGAAAGGTCGTAAGCATGGGTGAGAATAACGACATCAGCCAAGATCTTCGCAAACGTATTATGGAGCTCCATAATGAAGGTTTGGGACATCGGAAGATATGTGCACAACTGTGTGTTCCTACAGCCTCGGTTGGAACCATAATACATGAGTGGAAATGCTGCAATACGACTCTCAGTAAGCCTCGAACTGGCCGTCCAAGGAAGATCAACGACCGTACTGCTCGAAAATTGGTTCGAACCTGAGTGCAGAGGCCTCAAACTACTCGTGAAGAATTGAAATATGATCTGAAGGCATCTGGGATCGAAGCCAGCAAACACACGATCAGCAGGGCTCTACACCGTGAAGTTCTTCGCTCCCGCACCCTTGATAGGACGCTCCTTCTCCAGAAACGTCACGTCAAGGCCAGGCTGAAGAATGCCAACGACCATTTGAATAAGCCAACAGCGTTTTGGAACTCAGTACTGTGGTCAGATGAAACCAAAATCGAACTATTTGGGAGAAACAGCACAAACCATGTTTGGAGGCAACAAAACGAAGAGTATAAACCAAAGTGCACCATATCCACTGTTAAGTTTGGAAGTGCCTCATTCATGGTGTGGGGACGTTTCAGTTCATCAGGGGTAGGTAAACTTCACATCATTGAAGGAACCATGAATGGCACGAAATATCGTGAAATATTGGAAGAGTAACTCCTACCTTTAGCTCGTTCGTTAGAATTGAAACGTGGATGGAAATTCCAACAAGACAACGATCCAAAGCTTACTGCAAACGAAACCAAGGAATGATTGAGGATGAAGAAGATAAACAGTTTAGAATTGCCAAGTCAATTCCCGGACATGAATCCGACCGAAAACTTGTGAATAGAATTGAAATTAAAGATACAGAAGAGAGGTCCCAATAACATCACTGAACTCAAAGAAATATGCATTGAATGATGGAATAAGATTAGGCCCGAAACTTGTAAAAGGCTGAAAGTGTACTACTATAAACGTCTCGAAGCCATAATTATTAACAGGGGCTATGCAACGAAATATTAATGAATGTGTATCTTAAAATGTGTTGTAAACATTTGTTCACAAATTTAGTTTACTTGTTCCTAAAGATTTTTTCTATTAAATATTTGTGGGTTTTAGATATATTTACCTTTTATACTATTGTTTATACATAGCCCAATTTTCGTAAATGTACGTGGTCCAAAAATGTGCAATCTGGCGATTTAATCAACGTGTTGTATTATTTTGCCTCCCACTGTATGTTGGACATGTGTATCTCCCCATTGCTCTGTTTGTGTTTGTTTCTCAAAGACCGTAATGTATTAGCTGAATACATTCATTATGAAGTCATGAAGTATACGTTTACTCACTACACCTCATAGTCAATCAAGATCTAAAATGTTTCCATGACTTGCATGTTTAGGCCAAGTGACGTACTGTATACTTAGTATTATTTCTAAGGTATAAAACTATGCTGTTCCAATAACATACATTTTTAGAAACTACATAGCATATTCGAAAAATTAAGCATTGTTTTATCATGCTAAACTGCAACGACATTGTAGGTCAGCCATGATGTATATTATCATGCAGAGCGCAAAGCCGGAGTTAATGTAAGCTCAGGTTTCTTCAAGATCTTGTAATACTTTCCGATTTTCATAAAACTTATTTGCTAAAACAGTAGGGAAAAAATCTTGGCAGAATTTTCAAAGGTTATCAACATGGAATGTCCATTAGTGATTTCCAGAAATTTCTACCGACTTCCAACTCGGAGGCTCAACTTTTATAAAAAAAATCCTTTCGGTTTTGAGCCTCAGCGAAATGAAAAACCCTGTAGAACTAGGAGCTTCAAGTTGAACCCTAAATTGCTCTAAGAGTTAAAGTTGTACGTTTCGGACAAATCTTTCTACTCTTCGGCTTATCGTTATCTGGCATGTATAAATACAGATCTCTCTAACTGAAGCCTCTCTTGAAAACTGCTTTAAGTATGTGTTGTTGCAGAAGCATTGATCATGAGAGAAGCAATGTGACCATGTTTATAAAATTGAACTTTTGAAAACGTATACATTATCAGATTAGTGAAGTTTCAGGAGGTAACGCGTTGAAGAGTTGATGAAGTAGAATATTGGTTTTTGATAAAATATCTCGAGGCCAACGATTCACGAATTATCCTGAATAATTTATAATAGAAACCCTTCCCTATGCAACTGCTTTATTAATGAGATGTAAACGCATCCAATGTATGAACGACTCGATAGACTTATTGGTAACGACGTGACCTAAGCTATGTGTTAATTTGATTCACATAGATCTTAATACAGTCTTCAGGAAAGTAGTTATCACTACTGAAATACTCCAGAAGCCTGTATGGTTCGCCAATTGATTATTTTTATTAATAAATGAAAACAGCCGAGATGGTTTAAATTAAGCCCCACACAAGCACCGTCTCCAACCTCAGAACTACATAATGTTAGTACAAAATTGAATTCGTATATTAGTACAAGTTAAGCCATTTTGAAAAAAATCATGCATGAAAAACGTGACATTTAATTTTAAGAGAATACAAAAAGGTACACGTTTTCGTCTCTAGAAAAGCATCATTCCATTTATGCTATAATAATCTTGCATAAATTTTGTAGGAATTCTAGAACACAGAGAAAATGAAGGTTCCCGACTTAGCAGGAGGTAAAGAGTGCTCGTTTCGTAGACTTTCGTGCGCGCAAACAAGTTCCACAAAACAGCCACGATTGCGCATGAATTTTTCAGTAAGCGTGTAGCAGGTCTGTAATGACAATCGACTTTTTAGCGTGACAGGCAATGATAAATCACGAGCTCGTCAATAGACGACACCTTCTTCGCCATGTTTGGCATTGACAAATTACCACCAAGGGGCGAAGGAACGAGACTCGATTGCGTCATTCATACTTCGGCACACATACCTGAGCACCATGATTGATTTAAAAAAATTGCAGAACATTAAAAGAACGAAAGAACGCTACAATGATTCTCCCCGCATTGCTTTCTTATTAATGGATATCGTTGTATTGCATGGCTGAAATTCCTCAAAGACAAGCAATACATTACATCACGCAAGAAAACGTGGTATAATATGGTCTTAAGAAATGCGGCCAGCATGCAGTAATAGATATCGGCACCAACTTAAGACTACGTCCTATGTCAGAGGTCTTGTTTGGCATCATGACAACACCCTTGCTTTGCAAATTTGAAGACACTTAATTTTAAGAGAGCAATTCAAATGAAGGAATAGATTTTGTGGTTACTCCTGGTGAGGATCCACTGGGAATTTTTAAACGAGGATCAGATAAAGACTCCTGCAGTGAGCCTGCAAGGATCCTTCGAAACTTTGGCTGCTGGAAGATATCTTTCTCGAACTAATAAAGCTAGAGCTTAGTATTCCACCCACCAGTAGCGGTACCTGTTGAAAGTTTTTCCGATTTAACTTTTCCCTGTTTATTGCAAAGGATACCAAGAGCCGTGTCATGTTCCCGTAGAAATACAAAAAAATATTCAGTACTGATACCATGCAATATTGATCGACTTACAAATCGTATAATAGAATAATGAAGTACAACAACCATGGTACTTAAATTTATTGATCAATATTTATGGCTACCTTGATCAGTTTTAGTTCAATCGCTACTAGTCGGTGGCAATTGTCCTGTTCAGCACAGGCGATAACAAAGTTCTGTCCCCTGACAAACATAATGAAAAATATTGAATATTATGCAAGATAATGAATATGGAACGTGAATGTATTCCCTCTAAATGAAAACATCACTATAAGCTGATCATTTCATCAAATTTAATTCAGTCAAAAATAATTCATTCATGATTTATACTAATGAAGGTTTCGAATTTATGAATCGCCTAACTAGAGCAAAGTATTCTGACGTAGTTGGTATCACCACAACTCTGCTTTTTTCCTTCAACTCTAAACTTTGTATTGCTTGATATATGACAACCACAACGAAATTGATCAGAAAGAACCAGGCTTTACCGTTTCAAACTCAGTGTGCTGTACATGACACTGTACTGCAACTACCTAAGCCGCTTCAGTTCTAACATTGTGAACAGGTGTCTCATCACTGATTAGTGATTTTGAGTAGCAACTAGGCTTGCAATCTCAAGAAGCTTTGAATCAAGATAATGCTCTTGAAGTCTTATTCTATGCAATTGTTAAATAAAGTTTTTCCCTGCTCCTATTCTAAATTTATTTATTATGAACACAACTTGAAGCGAATGGGTAAATATCTAAAATAAATCAATTTTTTAGATTGAGACCACTAAAATTCGCAAGTGATACTGCAACTCTTTGTCTATATTCGCGAGGATCATTTCAAAAACTGTAAGGATGTTTCGTACTACAGGATTTCTTTGCTTACTGCGCAAACCAGACTGCATTTTAAAATTTCAAATTCAGGTGATCGTTGCTGTTCTGTATAAGCGTTTGGTGTTATTTCTAAGCCAGTTTACGAACAATGTTTCCAGTTGATGGCATACCACTGGTTACTTTCGCTAATTGTGATAAATTTTGTTCAACAATTCTACATAAACTCAAGGAGCGAATACAAGGTATCCTAGAAAACGTACTCGCTCCTGAACTGTCCATCTCTAGAGCAGAGTAAACTAGTGGGAGACCAGACTAGAGGGATCAAATAAAATCTTTATTGCATCACATTTAATTTTCTTAGCTTTAATATTATCTCAACAACAATTAATATTTAATATTTTCCCAACTCAACAATAAACATCCATGACAAAATTTATGAGTGATGGGCTGTCAAAAAACGAGTACATTTTTGAGACACTTGCACATGATTCCTTTGCTTGCTTATCCACATTTTTGTAACCGTTATTATGAGATTATCGCTTATGTTTTATGGTTACGTATTTCATTTCAATTTCTTCCTCTTAACCTTTGCTTAACCACCGACAATAGTGGAAGAAATTACAATGAAATTGCAAAGTTAAACTACTGCCTTGTTTGTATTCTCCTTGTGAAATAATGGGAATATTTAGACAGGATCGAAGATTCTGACGGATGGCATGCATGTCTGACTGAAAAGTTCTGAAGCAAAATTAAGGTGTCTTGGGCTGGAGGAGGATGACATCAGCGGTAGAGTATCAGTTTTGAAAGAATTGAAATACTATGAAAAGAAATGAAAACGTAAAATACTATGAAATAAAGCCACTTAAAGGGTTGTGAGAGTATAGATTTGTAACATGGATACCTTAAGAAAGTGTCAAACCTTTTCTAATAAAGAGTCTGGCTTCGAAGCAATTTAACACCAGTTACCACTGGCATGTCCAATTCCAAGAAGGTAAGATACTATGTTGACTGAAGAAACTTTTTTATGTATCGTGTTCAATTGTATGAGTAATTAACATTTATAGCTTTTCCAAAACAGTTTTGTCTATTATGTCAAATTTAAGGCATTTATCCCACTTATAGGTTCGCATATATCTAATATCATTAGCGAGTTCATTGAACTTTTCTATCATTGCATTGGATTTGAGGTGTCAACTTGTGTCATGTTTAGCTAGCAGTGAGCGTTCACTGTTCTTTGCAAGGAACTGCATTGAGAAAATTCAGTGCGTGATTGCCACAAGCTCCAGGCCACCTAAAAAAATTTACTGTGATCACACGAGCATTTCTTTTAACACGCGAACACGCGTCAGTAGCAAAGAATTACTTTGAAAAAAGTTTAAGGATTCTGTTTGAGTTCATCACGTATGATAACGAATTTCAACTTGATTCAAAAAAGAAAAAAAATGAAAACCTTTGTTCCATTTAGGTATGCATGAAATATGTGATGGTTCTTAAATTCTTGATGTTAATTTAAGGCTAGTAATCATGTATCCAGCACGAGTGTCAGTCCATCTTGAGACATGAGATAGAGGCTAGTAGGAACACGTTGCGATGATCTGTAAGTTTTGAGGGAATAGTTCAAGTCATGGCAGTTAATCTGTCAGCCAGCCTGGTTTGCGGTCGAGGGCTGAATGGGGATGAGAATCCACGAAACGAGGAACCTAGCATCGCAAGCTGTGATTAAGGCTCCATTCCGTCTCATTGACAACAAAGCGCAAAGATTGTTTATCTTTATACACAAAAACGAAACTGAACAGATGAACGATGGTTCGACTTGATGTATAAACGTTGTTCTCTAAATATGATCAATAAGAAATATTTTGCAGATCAGTTGGAAGGTACCTTTGTCGTGGGAGAGAAAAAAATTATGAAAGATGAGGCTCACACTTGCAAAAAATTGACACAGAACAGACTACCATAATTAACTGTTGCTGATTTATTGGTGCGTAGCCAAGAATTTCTGAGAAATGTCTAGTTTCAGAGACATCCTAACGAAGACGGACACTTCTTGTCAGGTCACTCTACGAGAAGAGTTCAGGAGTCCTACCTCTTTTCGAGGTACTCTAACTCCCAGAGTTGCATTGAAGGTTCATCACTTTCAGCCCACCCTCTATGAGTAAGTTCGAAAATATCATCAATAGAAAAATCCAGACTTCGATATATTTTTCAAAAAAGTTTATAACTATAAAAATGTGTAGCAATGCTTCTGCAACTTAATTTTCATCATTATGCGGCAGGATTCATGGCAAAATAGCAACTTTAATTCAATTGACGTAATGCCGTAAAACATTGCGCAACACATTAAGCATCTGTTCACTTACGTAAAATACATTAGAGAAATGCGAGCAAAACCTGTTGTATTAAAGCTTGTTGAGCTACAGCACCGTACTACATTGCTAAAGTGCATCACTGTCTGAAAAAATGATTTTTAATTAATGTATTAGCTCAATTACGATCGAGCAATACATTACATGCTGCACCGACGCAACTTTTATGAAGCTGCGCATCCAATGGTTTCATTGGAACATAAGCAGCTGTATCAAAGCAGGTTGTTCGGTGTATTCGTTTGCAGTTAACAAGGCACCTCATTAAAATGAAGCACTCACTAGTAATTCTGGCGATGATTAATTCATGTTCAAAATCACAAACACGAGCTAATGTCCGGGTTGTCCGGGTCGAAATATTTTCAGAATTCTACGTTGCGTTAGCGTGGGCCATCGTCTAGAACTCTAGATCTTCCGGGCACAAGGTGGCATTCCAATGACCAAGTCCGTAATTTGATGTTCCAATCATTTCTCTCTGTAACAGCAGCGCTGTCATTACTCGAACATTCTCGGTCACTACGAGGTAAAAGTTTTTCGTAGTTGTCCAGTAATTGGAATATAATAAAAGGTAGTAGAAGTGTAACCGTCATTCATTTTCCTACTCCCGTTTCTACCACTATGCGCAAACTTCCATTTTGCTCACTTAAGTGTTTTCCACACTTCGACATAATGGGATTCAATCAGTTAGTCTATACATGAAACAGCAAATCATGCATACAAAATATAACTACGAAAGTACGGGGTTGTACGAGTAAATTAGATGAAGTATATACTGCGTCAAACCATAAACACGAAGCATGATCAATCGTGATGATCAAGCAAAGTGAAAGAACAGACTAAGTGCAGATCGTCGTGCCATCAACCGCGGAAGCAGTACAAAGAGTATAAGTAATATTTTTTCCAGGTCTCATATTAGAAGCAATCGATGGCAAAGTTACTACTGCGTCTGATGAATATCAACCTGACGCATCCAAAGTGCCTGGTAGCGTCTACGTCAGCCTGATGACTAGGTTGTCTGACGACTAGGTTGTCTGACGACTAGGTTGTCTGACGACTAGGTTGTCTGACGACTAGGTTGTCTGACGACTAGGTTGTCTGACGACTAGGTTGTCTGACGACTAGGTTGTCTGACGACTAGGTTGTCTGACGACTAGGTTGTCTGACGACTAGGCTGTCTGACGACTAGGCTGTCTGACGACTAGGCTGTCTGACGACTAGGCTGTCTGACGACTAGGCTGTCTGACGACTAGGTTGTCTGACGACTAGGCTGTCTGACGACTAGATTGTCTGACGACTAGATTGTCTGACGACTAGGCTGTTTGACGACTAGATTGTCTAACGACCAGATTGTCTGACGACTAGGTTGTCTGACGACCAGGTTGTCTGACGACCAGGTTGTCTGACGACCAGGTTGTCTGACGACCAGGTTGTCTGACGACCAGGTTGTCTGACGACCAGGTTGTCTGACGACCAGGTTGTCTGACGACCAGGTTGTCTGACGACCAGGTTGTCTGACGACCAGGTTGTCTACTGACATCCAAGTCAGACTCATGATTCCATGATACCTGCTGTCATCAAAGTCAGACTCATGATTCCATGATGCCTGCTGTCATCAAAGTCAGACTCATGATTCCATGATGCCTGCTGACATCCAAGTCAGACTCATTATTCCATGATGCCTGCTGACATCCCAGTCAGACTCATGATTCCATGATGCCTGCCGTCATCAAAGTGTACCCCATGACATCAGTAGCGGAGGCAACAGAGCACGCACAGCACTAGTGCACTGCAAGTCTATGAAGGCTATTTATTTATAACACAAATTGTTTAATTCGTATGCAATGCAATACGAAGTGATACAGAAAAAATTTCTAACAATGAATCATTCAACCTGTAAGCTTCAATAAAAGTAAATTAGAGCAGAAATATTGAATCAATCGATCAGCAATTGTGTCTGACTATAAAAATTACTAGTCACTAACGAACAAAAAAGAAGGCACGGTAAATCGCCGGTATGACCTGTCAACAATACAACTCGTTAAAGGCACGAGTTAACGGCACGGTAAACCGAGGAATGAACACTACATCTGAAATGCACGTGTTTGAAAAACACCAATTATACAGTGCGATAATTCAGCGAGATGACAAATCCTAGACTGAGCATGAGAATGCTAGACTGAGCATGAGAATGCTAGACTGAGCATGAGAATGCTAGACTGAACATGAGAATGCTAGACTGAACATGAGAATGCTAGACTGAGCATGAGAATGCTAGACTGAGCATGAGAATGCTAGACTGAGCATGAGAATGCTAGACTGAGCATGAGAATGCTAGACTGAGCATGAGAATGCTAGACTGAGCATGAGAATGCTAGACTGAGCATGAGAATGCTAGACTGAGCATGAGAATGCTAGACTGAGTATGAGAATGCTAGACTGAGTATGAGAATGCTAGACTGAGTATGAGAATGCTAGACTGAGTATGAGAATGCTAGAGTATGAGAATGCAAGACTCAAACACTACATTTTACGAAATAATTTTTCAAAACCACAGAAAAATGGACAGGTGCTGCAGTACTTCTATGCTGATACCATCAGTTAATGATGAATAGTAATTAAATTGAACGTTCAATAGAGCTGTTATATTTGATTGTAAGAATGTTTAATTTCAATTAATGAGGTATCAAAAAAATCGTGTATTTCGAATTCACAATACATCGATACATTTTGAATATACTATTTCCACTGAAGCCAGTTTAGGACTTCAGCACAGGCTGGCTAAACGACCTGGGCGTCGACACAAACATTGAACTGTACTACACTGAGCTGAAACTTAGTGAAGTTTACACCACAACCCCCCGGACACTATACACTAGTGCCTCACACACGCACCAGGTCACAAGACATAGATAGCACTAGTACATTACACATGCATCAGGTCACAAGACATTGCACTAGTACATCACACATGCATCAGACCACAAGACATAGCACTAGTACATCACACACGCACCAGGTCACAAGACATAACACTAGTACATCATACATGCATCAGACCACAAGACATAGCACTAGTACATCACTCACGCATCAGGTCACAAGACATAACACTAGTACATCATACATGCACCAGGTCATACGACATAGATAACACTAGTACATAGCACAAATGAATATAGAGTTCCAGCAAATGACGATGTTCTACAGTCCTTAAAACTAAACTCCTCACACTTTGCTTTTCTGTAAATCAACCTAGAAAGAAATAAGGTAGCCGTTTGCATGATTGGTCAAATTACTGTTTGAAGATTTGAATGTTGGATAGATGTTTCCCGTTACTCAAAGTTTCTACACAGTAATAGACTAATCGTTTTATCATAATAAAAAGGTTATCTTGACCCAACTTCACCGACGAACACTTCAACGTTGTATTCTATTTCAATTAATTTGTTCTACTTCAGTTGTTTTTCCCCCACAGATAGAGTAAATCACTCAACGAGTCCTCACGAGAAAGAGATTCCTAGTTCTTTGCTTCTGTTCTCAGCTTGTAATGACAGGGCAGAGTAGCGGGGAAATAGATCGGTACGATGTGCAATCCCTGACCTCAACAGGTAGCAACCAGGATATCTGTACACACAACTCTGACTGGACAAAATATTTATCAAACAACTGATGTGGAAGGTCTGCGTCTTGCAGCACTTAACATTCAGTTAGTACGGACGTCCAAACAAGGCAGCCCCCATCAACGAGAGATGCTTTGCTTATCGCGTCCATCAACTCGGGCAAGAAGATATCAAATCGCACATCAGCTTCTGCAAGACCAGGGAGATGTAATCCATTAATCAGGATGGAGAACGATGCATTTACCTCATTAATTCCGAGTACAGCAACTCGAGCTGCAACGGATCTTGATCAAACCACAATCAAACCAGCATATCTCTCTCGTCTTCTCTTCTGGCCAGGTGCAGCAACTATACTTCTCCAATGTATCGGAATGAATCGTAACGGTAGCGCAATCAAGACGCAATTACACTGGCTTTGCAGGTCCAGGAATAGTAAATAGGAATATGTGCAGCAATTAATGGGGCTTTATGGCTGGCTAATGGGGCATTAATTGCACAGCAAGGTGCTTCAGGCACGTATGAAAGATTTTAACACAGAGCAAGACGACCACTAGCTATTATTTGTTTTAGCAAAATCATATAAAACAATGTGCATCGCTACTACTTCGTATAGATGTTTATGTATGTAGAAACTTTGGTTTTATATCGAATGGAGTTTTTGCTGAAGAGCCGATTTCATTTTTGTGCAAAATATGATGTCATTCCTTGCATAAAATAGTGTCGTTAGGTTATCCCTTAACCGTCTGAGCGAGACACGCTGACCATGTGCCGGCAGTGAGCGGCCAGTGAGCGGCCAGTGAGCGGCCAGTGAGCAGCCAGTGAGCAGCCAGTGAGCAGCCAG